>MU388751.1:366906-490494 GCA_022578815.1 Xylariaceae sp. FL0016
TTTTTCGAATTCCTAAAAAAATATCATTATATTTTTTTTTTTTAATCGTTTGCAAAAAATTAAAATCCATTATGACCAGGTTTAAATGTATATCATTAATTTTGCCGCCCCCCCCCCCCCCCCCCTTTGCTTGCCTGCAAGCTCAGCCCACAGCTGAACAACCTGGCACACCAGCAGATCAGCAGTAAACGCCCCTGAAATGGACGGCCCCCGCATGAGCTCATAGCAGTGCTTCTATTCTGGTCAGCGGGCCGGCCGAACTGTGCCTCACGCCAGCTTTTGGCACACCAATGACAAGTAGGGCATAGGAGGGACTAAGGAGATTCCTAAGTACAAGTAGCACAAACGGTGCCGGGTTATGGTGTTTGAACTCATGTAGGAGTCAAGAAGAAATCTCACGCCACGAAAGGCTCCTTCTCGAAGCTCCCAATATACACTCTCGTGGCACCGGGAACATGGAACCTTAACTACTTCAACGCAATTGCAGGCCTATATCCTGTCTCATGTACTAGTTCAATTGCAACCAACAATTCTAATGCCTTGGCAGCTGTGCAGAAATAGCTGAGTACACTGTAGCCTTGACACAGCCACGGATTCCTGGAAACATGCAATGCGACACGGCTCTGCTGGCAGAATGCGACATCGTGCTGTAGAGCTCGCAAAAGGTCAGGGTGTTGGTCCAGTAATGGAATGAAATGCAACGGTGCAGGAGGAGCCCACATCAGCTGGAGATGAAGGGTGATAATCCTTCTCCCGGCTGAGAGCCGTCCGTGTTGTTCGGCTCCTTTGATCTAGAAATCGACGTCGTGCACGCATTGTGCGAGCATCGCGAGAGGGGACAATCGCGGAAGTAAGAGCCTGCTGCTTCAAGCAATCTTCTCAATACGTAAAAAACAAGAGCACAACCCTACAAGTACGAATTTGAGACAAGATTTTATAGTACAAACCTTTCAATCATTTCGCGCACTGAAGTTCCGATCTGGGGCACTATGTCGACCTTATCCACAACCTCTCTCACATCCACGAACCCGCCAGAAGCGACAGTCACAACGACTCTTGAGGCTTCCGCCAGCGCGACAGAATGGACTGGTTGGAGCGGTCCTCACTGGGGCTGGGATAATTCGGGCTACCCTTGGTCGACGTACATGGTGCCCAGCACCACGATCACCTCCATCGTCGCTTCTTCTACCCAAGGCGCAATGGCATCAAATTCGCTGACAGACAGTCAGTCTACAGATGCTAAAAATGAGAGTAATTCAGTTGGCCTTTCGCTCGTTGCGTCGGCTGGGCTCGGCATCGGCATCGCTCTCTTCCTCATCAGCATCGCTGGCTTCGCATACTTCTACCTTCACCGTCGTCGACGGCGTGAACGACGTAGAGATCCCGAGAAGGTGGACGTGAGGTCGGACCTGCAGGATGCACCACCATCGGCACTTGTATCGTCGATTCCGTACGCCACGGCCGGATGGGGTCCGACTGAGCTGCCGGGCGGTTGGGAGACGCCGGAGGTGTGTGGAGACACAATGCGTGAGCCTATTGCGAGGGCTGAGGTAACAGGAACAGAAGTGAGGCGGTGGGATGAGACGGGCGAGAAGTACGCCGGGAGTGGAAGGGCGATACTGGTGGAAAACGGGACGAGGAGTGCGGCGGATGTTGGGGGAAGAGACATAGGGACAGGAGCTCGTGAACTAGAAGGGTGAGGAAGCTGAACCTCCGGCCTCGCTATGTATGATATATGTACCGTCATGTGAGAAGATGTCTGAGATCCGGGGTGAACTTCATCTCGTGTGTACATCAAGTCGCGCCTGCGGCATAAGCACGTGTTCAAGCAGGTGACTACAAATGATCGCACTAGAAGTTTCTCCATACAGACATGGCTAATCAGATGCTATATACAGATGCTAAATATTGATAGTAGGTATATTTACTTGGACGGCTCCGCGCTCATATCGGCGTTCATCACGCTTGAGTACTGGCTCTCATCGCCATGATCTGTTGCGCCTTGCTTCAGGCCATATACCTCAAATGTGGCAACCGCTCGGCATCCCAGTGCTCCCGTAAGAAACCACACTTCCAAGAATATTACTCTCCGCAGTCCGACAAAGACCATGGTCGACAAGATGATGGTGCCCATCAAGATGTGCGCGAGCGATGCCAAGTTCGTGAACTGGTCAAAAAGCATAGAAGAAAGGCTGTGCTTCTTCGTCCGGAAGTTGAGCGGTGTGCCGTACATGCACGGTGTCAACTCCGAACACACCAGATCCCGGAACCATGAGCTTATCCGTAAGATCGGGCCCGGCCTGGGACGCGAGAACGTTGCTTCCACTGTCGATTCCATAGAGCTCTGAATATCGGAGGTTATCTCCTCGACACGTAGTCTGACGGCGCCGTTGAATATCCACTGGGCCGGGATTCCGAATAGAATCCACATCAGCGGTACCGCAGTCTCGGGCACGTACGAGGTATGAAAGAGCTGAATTGCAGCCCAACACACGGCCTTGTATATGAGGAAATACACCTGATAACCCATATTGAAGACCGACGCGCCTGCGACCGCGTACTCAAGCATAGAGAGCGCCACAGCAATAACCCATCGCGTCCACCCCGATGACTTCCCTCGACCAAAGGCCGCGAATCCCGGCATGGCGCCCAAACTCAGCTTCGCCGGTGTTCGAAGCACCTCGACCACGTCCTCGCCAGGCCGCAGTGCCGGCGACCCGAACGACAGCAGCGTGGCTAGCAGCGGGCGGCGAAAGCTCAGCAGCGCAATTTGCGTAGTGTCGGGACCGACATACTGCAGGGCGGCGGGCAAAAGGCCGAGTGTGATGGAAATGGTGGCCAGCTCAGATTTGGCCCACTCGGGTAGCTGCTGCAAAATGCAGTTGGCGAGGTTGGAGGCTTGCACGTGGCCCTCGGCCCAAGTATCTTCGACGGTGGGACTTGTGTAGTTCTCATACCAGCCCTGGCACTTGTCGCTGTCGTGAAGCGACTTGTGGAAGAGGCCGACGGCGAAGTCCTGAGGGACCTGTGTGAATTGCGATCGCGAGCGAGCGAGAGGGGCTTCGGCTGATGCTCTCTGGGCGACGAGGCTCAAGATGATCAAGCAATTGATGAGCACGCAGTAAAGTGGCCGTTGCGACATGGTAGCCATAGGGCCCCAAGGAGGATCTCAGTGCAGTAAAAGTGTGTGGTGGGGTGTGAAGGCATCGTCAGACAAGTAGATTCTCTTCTTATTGATTTTGCGTATCGGACTTTCCACTGAAACTTTGTTTCTCGCCTTGGACCCCAACGATGATCAATCCAAACCCCTGTCATTGACCCTGTTCAAAACCATCAGCTCCCCACGAGGAAAGGAACTCTGCCCATCAGACCCGCTTCAGCCCAGTGTCAAAGTGCTGGAAATAGCATCGTCAACCAATTCACAACAGTGGTTCCCCCTCATGTGCCAGTGAAGATAAGATAATCCTGGCTGGCAAGTGAATAGTCTCTCGCGGCACAGTACATATAAATAGGTGTCGACCCTCGCGATGTAGGAGCCTGTCGTATTTGTCCGCCAATGAAGAAGCCTTGCGATTGTAACAGGGCTGACGCGTTGTCATGCGATGGGTCCCGGCGGAACAGAGTTCGTTTGCTGGTGCCTAAGTAACGTGGTGTCTTTACGGCAGATTCGTTCCGAGACCCTCGCCCTTATGACGGCTCGGGGTTTCCAGGATATAAGACGGAGCAGCGTTGTCTCTCGAGAGTTGTAAAGCATTCCCAGGCTAAACTTTCAAGGTGCTAGTGCATGTCATAAGCCTGAGTGTCTCGCAAGTGACATCACGCGATGCTGTGGATGTTTCATGAATTTAACTGAAGACAGCGTGTGTGGCAGCCGGTCATGAGGCAAGGGCTAGTTACTGGTCATTTTTTACTGCAGCACGTTGAAGTAAGCATGGAGAAGTCGGAACAAGCTCTGCTTTCCGAGTCGTGACCCCCCATAAATAGTGAGGCACGCGCTTCAAAACAGCACGAGCCATCGTTGCCATGGATGTTACTATTGGTGTTGTGGCTCGTGGTAACTAGGTAAGCAGAACCAGGGACCGTCATAGTGAATGAGTTCAAGCTCTCGTGTACTCTGACGATGATGGCAACCCAAATTTCATTTCCAATGTTTTGGATTATATAACTACGTGGAGTGGCGTTCTTTTACTCCGTCTTGTCTCCGAAGCAAATCCCATGGCATATCGTGGCGAGCTGAAAAAATGACAGGGGATGTACCACGTGTCGACGCACGCGATTTGCAGGGATAAGCTACTATCTTATCTATGGCAACTATTCCGACGTTGTAAAGCATCTCACGTAACTGAGGCCGGCCCTCGCTGCATCGTCGGCCGCGTAAGTCGCACATTCGGTGAACAACGGCCGTCTATTGCGGCCGGAGACGAGTGGCGGTATGCTGTTTCAAGCAGCAGGGACGTGCCTGAACCGGGGTGCCAACTTTTGCCGTTCGTCCGCGCCGGTACCGCTTTCGGCTATTCTTCCCGTTGCGCGCTCTGGTATCCGGGTTCCTCAGAGCGGGGTTTTAAAGAGCGATTGAGTGTTGTGGCATCCTCGAAGCTGGTATAAAGGTACACAGTTCTAGTCTTGCCATTCATACTGGAAATGACTCACATCTTTCCGATGGTCTCATGCCATTCGGTGCTGATTAATCTGGTTATGGTTCAAGGCAAATTGTGCCGGCCGCTCCTTTCGTCGTGTTGCGTCCCAGACAATTGAAACAGCGCATATTTCAAAGAATTACTTCTGGTTGGTTATAACGGTCGAGGAAATAGTGAGATAAAGCACTACCGATTCGTAAACATCAAATTGATATCATCAGAGCTTCGTGGCCCCGGGATGAACCAGTGACTGGACAATGGAGCTCTTGAGGTCAGGGTTATCTCGGATCATCCAGCAGGGGCATAGGGGACCAAGATATCCCGGTACCTATCCGATCGCCATAACAATGAATACACTCAATCCTTGACGGCTTGTTCCACACCTGATCGCGTGGGTGCTACGATGTTTACCTGCCTACCTACTTTCCTTTATAGTATGTCTGCCAAGTCGGTTGTGATAAGTCCCATGGATCATGAGATAAGAGGTACACATAAGGGCCTTTTGCTCCCCAACTAACCTAAAGGCTCCTTGCGCTATACCAACGGTCACCTTCCCCCCCCTATACGTGGTTCTTGACACCGTGTCACAGCCCGGAACCCAAGACACGGGTCTCTATCGTCCAACCGGGATGAGGAGGGACAGCTCTCATCAAAATCTAAACTGGTTATTTAGGTAGTATGGACCCACAAAGTTTGATCATGACCTAGTGATGCAATGGTGACTCCGAAAATATCAGGCGTTTGACTGCTTTGGAGATCCTTAAGGATTCGTAAGAAGCGATTTGAATTGAACCCCATCGTAGCGCTTGAGTATTTTTCTTGTCGTGTATTTGTAAGCTTTTAGTTGATAATGCTCTCGCATCACTCGATTGACGAATGCTTCATGATGGAGTCTCGCGTAATGATAACGATACATGGCTTTAGGTATCATTGTAGTGCGTATGTGATAAATAAGAAGACATTCCTCCTTTAAGCCTGATCACTGCGAAAGATTGAGTACTTTGGTAACGTACGACGCTTGAGCAAATTGTACATACATAAGACTCTCGAGCGCCGCACCCGCTCCAAGCGCGACGCAGACGAACATATAGAAAGGACACTGTGTTCGGCCGAGCAAAACTTTGATCACAAATAAACACGCGTGACAAGGAATGTGGTCGTGCCTAACCCTGCGGTCGTCATCAGCTAATGCGGGAAAGGACGGTAGCCTGTATCACGGGTGATCTATTCGTCGCATTCGACTCATGGGCGGAATCCAGCTCCAACCACGGGATTGCCCGCCACTAGATACACATGCACCGTGCCATTCTTGACCACGGCGGTCCTTGAAACGGATGTCCCCGCCAAGAGCGAGTCATGTTTTGGTGTCTTGAAGGAGAACCAAGGAGAACTCAGCCGGCGCAGCTCGGTCTTCGATCTGGAGTAGATTCTCTTCTCAATCCGGTAAGGTACTCGAGATCGGTTTTTCTCAGTGGACGAATGCGCTGCAGATACTTCGAAATGGTATCCAGTTCGCTTTAGCGGCAGTCATGAGACTCGGTTCAATCCTGGCAAAAGGGGAACTGCTGCGGGTCATCTGGGCAGTGCTATGTAGAAACCGTACTAAAGTGGTTCTCTGTAAGTACAGGGACATCAGGGCTGATCAAATGACTAGGAAGTATCTGGACCAAGAAAGAACAGGTTAAGTGAGCCAATTATGCTCGTTATACGCTCGTTATACGTCGTATTCCGGGGGTTAAGCTTCAATTATTTACACAATTATAAGCTAAATGCGCTTTTACCCATGCAGAGTTCGTTTGGAAAATGACAGCGAACGATAACCAGACTTCGTTTCTAGGAGACTTTGCATTGGAAGTACAGTGTCGGCGTCGTCAAGATAATACGTTTAACAGTGAAAACAAACGGCAGCGGTAATAGCGCAATGCCCATCGTATATCACAGACCAGGACTTATTGCCGATTTCGACGGGAGTCACGCATTGTTGCAAGTCGGTGGTGGAATGCAAACATAGTAATACCGTCAAGATACCACTGTAATTGCACCACAATCTACAGATACTCATTTGATTTTCGTTCTCGTTGGCCAAAATGAGTCTTGGCAGTGGTTATAACTTCCGAAAGTCGCATGACACTTGTGTGAAACTCCCGACGATGTGGATGCCAGAGCTGTTTGCGCTTACACGCTATCGCAGAAGGAGGTGGATTGAGACCATCATCGCTGCTCTTTCTTTTCTTCGGTAGAAACCAGAGCGCAAAATACAAAAAATGCGGTCTCAAAGATGATCGCAGGAGATCATCGCCCTCTCGGTAGTTACTTGATGTCCAGAGTAGAAACTTCCGGTCTCTCCTTTTCGCACAAGAGGGGATGTAAATATTCGTTCTACGGGGCTTTTCAACCCGATACTTGTTGACTTCGGTTCCTGTAAAAGAGTAGGATCGGTGAACGAATAAGAGTAGAAATGTGACTATTAAGAGGAGCGGAGAATCAGTCTAGTTATCGTGACGCAGCGGCATGCTCCCCGACGCGGTCATCCTTGAAAAAAACCAGGTTCATTTGAGGGTTTATCTGATGATTTGATGGTCATGCGGTGTTCCTGGGCCTTGTAATGTTCCATTGTGTTGCACAGCAGCTGCAGCTTCGTACGGATTTGCGAGTGACCTAGAACGTAGTGAGCTGCTGGGAATTTGTCTCTAGTGTGAAAGCTCGTGGTGTGTAGTGACCATGAATCTCCAATGAATGGAATCAACCTATACAGCAGAGGGATCACCTAGAATTACAACAGCGATACGGGGTAGGCTAGAAGGCAGTTCAGGCGCTGCACAATAGGCATTGCGCTGTGTACAAGTCCTGCTGCAGGATTCCACTGAACCTAGGGTTTGAAATGTAGTGACATTCATGACACAGACGTTCGAGAAATGTATGACTCGCGTAAAGTGAACCTCTAGCTTGCGGCGGTGATTGAAATTCGCCGAGATGTATGCTACTCACCATTGTAGCCTGGATCGTCAGTGTAGCTTATTCGAGGGACACGGTAAGATCGATTCAAGGAGTCGGGGTACGACGCCGGTCAGCACGCTGTTGCATAAGGTGACACCACTTCACTATACTCAGCCTAAGGGCAGACGCTGTAGCATTACAATGTTACAGCTCAGGGCGACCCCCTGACCTCTAGCCTAGCCTTATCATCAGAGGCTGCGTGTGACACAACAATGATGCCCCCCATTGAGGCATTTTAGTGAGATGGTAGTTGATCTCTCATAGGTTGGATTCTGTAGGACACGCTGAAGATTCTCATGTTCGACAGCGCTATGCGTACTGAAGAGGTACACTGAGCAACAAGCCATCTAGCTTGATGAGCAGCTGGTGAACAAGACTTCGCGAGTCTGGGCCTTTTCCGCAGTTTCAATCTCTTCTATGCACACTAGGTATGACAACCATCTCGAGCGTGATTAGGTGATGATATTTGATAAGTAAACAGATCGTAAATATTTGCGATCTTCTTCGTCCGACCTGTAAGTTGATGAAACCTGAGCAAGAAGCTCGGCTCTGCTCTTCTTTTGGTTCAACTTCCAGCATCTCGAGAATAGCACAGGGTCCCAGTGACAAGGAAACGTGCAGTGAGCCTTAGCAGAAAAAGAAAAGACGAAAAGGGCTTCATGCGCGAGCTAGTGCAGGCGTATGCACGGCACGGCTCGGCTCACAAGCGCAATGACCCAGGCTCCTGGTTGTCAGTGCGCCACGATTCACGCACGAAGAGCTGGTGATGTCTTGGACCAATCTACAAGGCCTATGACTGTTTCCCGTCTCGTTAGTAAGTTGGTGTGGTTTACAAGCCGGAAAGCAGTCGCGCTGTTTTGCGGCTCACTTACCTACACACCGTGCTGAAACTTTCATTGACCATCGTACGATTTGTGCGTGGCCACAAGCCATGACTGAATAAGAAAAATTATTTCAATGAAAACTCTGGCACATTCTTGTCAGACTTGCGTATGTAGAACCTCTACCTGATCGCATGCTGCGGCATTACAAAAGCCAGGATAAACTTGCGCAGAAACCAGAAGATGGCGTTTCAAGATAACTAGCGGCGGGCATCTCTAAAATCACCGATCTCTTGACCCTGGGGCATCCGCAGGACATACGACTAGATCTTGCTCATGATTTGCAGATGAATGGCCGTGAAATATATGTCATTTCCTATTCTAGGCCTGATTTGAGGGAGATACATACCTAACTGCGATCGAGATTCACTGCTCAATGTTCATTGCCTTCAGCCTAAAGCAAAATAGTTTGATCTGGCGGCACGATTGTATACAAGATACGGTCACAAACCGTGCCGTTGAGCCAGGCCTTGCGTCACGCTGAGGAGCTGAGACGGAAGGTTCTGAGTAGCTAGAAGATCGGCGCTGAAGAATGAGCCCACGAGGGAACATCTAGTGAGATCATAGCAGTGTTCTGAGATCTATTGAGGGTCCCTCTGCATATGGGCACAATTCTAGCACAGGAAGGCGTTCAATAAGAGGTCGTTGAGGGCATGGAATCTTGGTGTGTGTTCCGCAGGACAAGACGGACAAGGGCTGTAGCAGCAAAACCCCTGTCGCTTTTGCCGCGGAGAATTTCCTAAAGATGCCGGGTTGGTTGCTTTGTCGGAGCCCGCCATCCCCGGAACGCCAGCCAGGGGCAATGAATGTTCTGTTTGGACATTGAATGTTCTTTCAAAGAGAAAAGCTTCATTGTTCACTTGTAGCTGTCTAATGATTTGCATTAAATTTGAAAACTGGGATAGAGCTGAGAGACAGGGTCACTAAGGTAGTTAGAAGATGTTTTACGCTTTTGGTACTAACTATAAAGCAAAAGGTAACCACTCCCGCGACGAACCATTGTAGTACCGTTGGGAAAACATGGCAAGGTGAATGGTGGATAATGTAACCGGGAAGAGGTCTGGCTCATGATTGTTCGGGCCGCGAACTGCGTTTACTCCTGGACAGGACAGCGCCCGAATATGCGGGTTCGGCTTCCTCACCTCTGCGACAAAGTAAATCCATGGGACGATGGTGTTTGCGCGCTGTAAACGCGCCTGCATAATGTTCCGCTTTCCGATTTGACGAACGTTGTCCTCCCACTCCAACGTTTGTGAGACGGTACGGCCCATACCTTTTATGCATGTCACTTCATGTCGTCAACGCGAAACCCAGCAAGGGGAAAGATAAGGTGAGCCGGTTGGTCGAACATGAATATTTGACGGGTAGAAAATGACATGTCAACACTTCCCATCACAGTTGACGAGCAACTTCATTCTCTTCTTCCACATTCATTATTGTCTGATCCATTTCGCTCAACACCAGATGTCACTCCGACTGGCTTCATCTACGATCTCGCCCACCCAACTTCCCTAATAAGTGCAGGCTATACCGTTAGCAAAGTTGCGCTGAGACATCTTCTGAGAACCACTCGGATAAAGATTGCACGAGACTCTATTCGCCGCCCTATTCCCAAGTATTGGATAGCGAGTGCCTTATCCGCATCACCAATCTACTTTACCGTTCTATAGTGAGTCAGTGATGTCACCCGATGTATGAATAGTGCTTTATACTTACTTATTTATCTAAGCTACCTCAATATGGGCGGTACCGCAGTAACAGTACAGGAACGGTGATCTTTCCTGCAGCCACGGCGCAGTTTCCTGGTGACCCCTGACCGGCCCCACCAAACCGGGCCTTGCAGACCCTTGTCGCGTAAAGATGGCAATGTTGCATGGTCAGGGTGGTGTTCTTGGGAACGTCGACCATGAACGTGGCTCCATCGACCTCACCAACCCATATTGAAGTAAGGTGTCTTGAAAAGCTGTCAGGTCATGCCCGGCTTGCGCGGGATACCTCTTCTGTGGGTTTGGAGACTGACTGCCAAGTTTTTGGCCTGCCTATGAGGAGACGGGGCGGACCCGGGCTTGGAACGGGGCTTCCAGCCCTCTCTCATCGTCACCGAATGCTTTGCATATACAAATTCTTCGAGGAGCGCAAATAACGAGCCTGTTGCCGTGGTATTAAACCTGGGGTGGACTCCTTCGATTTGGTTCCAACGACCCTAGTAAGACATATGTTACCCCTGGCTTCCTGGTGCAACCCATAGCTCATATGCCTTCTTCCTACGTGGACATCTCCCTGACCGTCCGTTAAAGATCGCTTCGACTGCCAGCGGAAAGTTCATCTTGCCTTGCACCATCTATCAAACGGTCTGTTAGGGCCTGTTGTCGCTGATTTCGAGCCTCATCTTCTGTTTGCTTTCTCCCTGTCTAATCTGCCACCACTCCCTCTCGTCAACACGTTCTCCGCCATGAGTGGAAGCGGCGGCTACTACAAGTATAGATGCAAGTACTTCTATACAAATCAATGTCAGAACTGGGTTTATGTCAATCACTCTGCATGTGCAAACTGCGCTGTAAGTACTCCGAAACTTCGTTCTTATGGAGAACGTGATCTGATCTGGGGGATTGGGTTGTATGTAGTCTGAGGGACGTGAGAACCCTGGGCCGGCTGAGGCACCGATTGCGATCCCGCAGCAACCTCAGAACTTCAGCTATACACAAGATGTCTGCGTACCTCGGACCGAGGATGGGGTCATGTACTACGATCTAATGGAAATGGTTGTTACGGTTCAAGACGGCCAGATGACCTCAACATTACAGTACAAGAGCGACGCCCAAGCCCAGAGCGTGGCGACCACAAACGCCACGCCAGGTACAGCAATTCCGACAACAGCTCCCAGCCAGAGATAGTGGAACCTTCTCTCGCTACCAAGAATTCCTGCTTGACCCGTAATATGACGATTCAGGCAAGACCGGCGGTTGATAAGCTTTACGCGAAAGGAATTCCTCATTGGTAACTATAGTTAGCTTGATATTGAGGGCGAAGGTCGGTCGAATTTTTGAGCCAAATCTCAACGCCAGAAGAGGGTAAATAGTCAAGAGTATGACTGAAACGGGGCAGACCATCAGCATAAACGGAAGATGGCATTGGGGCGCATGTTTGCGACAAACCGTCGTTTGGGATGAGGGGTATTTACGATCACTATCATTCCATAGCTAGATTGAACAAGTTCTACGGCATATGCATGGACGGGCTGGTGATGTCCACTTGACTAAGATAACGACAGCCCTCCAATCTTTGGTGACGACAGCCGATTCTTGTTCTTGGTACCTACCGTATGCACCTATTAGCTGCATACCGTAGTAGTATGCACGGCCGGGTCTGGCAGGAGGTAGGGATCAGGCCTCTAACGGTTGAGCAAGGATCGAAGACTCGGTCTGAAGAGCGAGTTTTCCCGTCGCGTCTCATGACTCGGGGCTTAGCCAATGAGAAGTCAAAAAAATCGGAACAGACGCGATCTCCCGATCATAATATCAGTAGGTTATGGGTTACAATCGCACTGGCAAGTTCGGACTCGCGTCACCTTAGCTAGTCCTAGCAGAAGACGCTTCAAAATATTCCAAGGTATAACACGCCCGAGCAAGGTACTTTAAGCGATTATATGATGGATGAACGCCAAAAGCATCACGTTGCTCAGACTTGAGAATGGTATCATTGAGGAAATATTTTTTTATGATAGATAAGCTAAGGTGAAACAATCTCTACCATGATATCATCCTCAAGCTGGTCGCGGCAATCGTAAGGTCCCGAAGCGCTCCGTGAATGCGCTGAATTGCCTGAATGGTGATGGCGCATGCAAGTCTAACCAGCCCGGGTTGACAACTCCGGTAAGCGCCCGCTCAAGCCGCCGTCCTATGTCCGTTAGCGCTCCGGGCCGGGCCATGGGCAGACCATGTGGACATGGGCAGGGGTCTTTCGGCGTTCTGGTCTTTCAGTGTCCAGTGGCTCAAGCACCATACGTGACTCTTGATATAGCTATTAGCTATATGTAAGTCATGCCATGTATCTTCCAGGCGAGCGTCTGTGGATGATGTTCATGGTGCCACCATCTGTCAAGTACTTACCTGTCTAAGCCGCCAGGCAAAGCTCATCGGAAATAGAACATTGGCATAAGTAGAGCATTTACGGATGGCCAATAACGGATATTGCTCGTACAATACGGAATTCCTTGCGGCCGACCAGTATGCGATCTCCAGAGGGACATAGGGGAGGTTATTGATTCACAGTGGCATGCTGGCCCTATTAGACGGGGAAAATGATCTTGTGCAGCTCGTCGCTGCCCCCAAGAGCATGAGACACCAGACGAAGCCCATACTCTAGTTGTTGGCTCCAATCCTCATCATATGTACTTCGAACAGCTAGAGGAGCGGACACTTAGGCGGTTCACGTCCTTTCAGACTCTGTCACCGAGACCGTCGACACACCAATGAGGGGCCTAGTTACTGAAATCGATCGTACTCGGGATGCACGAGCTACTGAAGGGCAGACTTCGGCATGACTCTTGGTTACAGTCAATCACCAGATCGGGCTCTCTTCAGGGTACTTGGCAGATACGTACGACACACGCAGATGTCCTTGACCGGTAATCCTTGTCTTCGACGTCTATATGCTGTCCATGACATGGTGGCAAGCCCATTTCCACAGCAATTCTCATCCGTGTCACCTGCTCATCCCATATGAGAGCTACTATGGAGATACTAAGGTAGACTAGGATGTCCGTCGGCGTAATAGATACCTGTCACCAGCGATCCCAGCGTCTACCACGTGCCAGCCTTGCTAAGCCTGTGCGGTCCTTATTAAATGTCAATTTGCCCCCGACGCATCCAGTTGTTCACCCCACCTGCACCTGCATTACAAACGTGACAAACGCAACGACTTGTGTGCCTCTCGGCCGTTGCTTCTCGAACCTGTCCAAGGCTCTGAACGTATCGCCACCTGCGGGCAGACTGACTCCATATCTATTCGTCTATGGGGTCACGTATCTCTCGGGGGCTTTTCGTGACGCATCTGCCCCAGACTGAAGATGGATTATTGCCACCACTATTCACGTTTCTCCAGGCCCACGTTTTGAACGCGGGGCGAGCCGCGCGAAACGCTGCCGACTATTCTTAATCGGTCTTCACATGCGGGACATGATGCCCGTCCAGCCGATCACGCATCCACAGACTTCGCAACTGCGTTTGGTGGCATTGTCAGCTTGCGCTCATTGGGCGGTATCATCCTATCATTGACGCTTACCACACATCGTTCCACCTCAATCCGGTTTCAAGCTCTCTGGGTTGCCACTCGGCCGGACGTGTCATGGTTCGGCTAGCTTATTCAAGGTCTTTGGATAGCGGCTGACTTGGTGTTGTAAAGAGGAGAACAGCCACCTCGTAGCGAAGTCACTCTCGGCTCGATGCTATGTGGGAGTTAGGCTGGATTCCAATACGTCATGTGAACACATGATTACCCTCCCTAGATGACTACTGGCACTATTGGGGTCTTCTGATAATTGTGAGGGAATCACACGCGGTGTCTTCAGCAACTAGGTTAACCATACGTCAGCTGGCCCAGACGACGACTAGTCCACCAAATCACGTGAAATGCGCTATGCAGTTTTTGAAACACAGAGATCGAGCCAGCATCTCCCAAATTCTCCTGAAGCCGTTCGCACTGTCGTCTCAACACTTATGGCTAGTGCTGTGTCATCTGACTTCCGTAGCCGAGTGTTGGCTCTTCGCGATGACACCTGCTCCAATCCAGGTTGGTGTTGCGGTCTGATGCATCTTGGTGTATGGCGGTGTTGATCCGACCGGTCGGATCAAACACTCAAGAGTGTTTCTCTTTTGATTTCGTAAGGTATGAACGGCCGTCAGCTCAACTTTCCGAAACTTCTTTCCACTAATAGACCGTCAGGATGTGGCTATCCCTCAACGGTCCTTTCCATGATCATATACTAGCTTTTGGGCAACGTGCTTTATTAATCATTGGTCGAGATGTCATCTTCTGTGCTTGGTAATCGATGGCAACTCGAACAAGGGATAGTATACAAACCAGAAACCTTGTTACGTGGTTCGGGTTATTCGCGTGACTCGACTTTGGTTCGTACTGAATGTGATGTTTGAAAGCTGTCTAACTATTTGTGGTTATACACCATGACTTTTGGCACCTGATCGAAGCTGTCCATTCCATACTCACGACTGCGACTCATCTTTACTAATCGCGTTATCGACAAATCTCGATAGCTTTTGCTGAATGGCTACTTCGCGATGTACTCCATAACTACTCATGTACCAGGTCAAAAAGACTCATATTTGTACTAGCTTGTGATTTCTTAACATCGATCTCCATTTTTTTGGTCACATATGATAACAAAACACAAGGAGCACCTGATTGCCTTTGAGATCCAATTGCATCAAGTAAGTAGTGACGCAATGAGACATCGTTCCAAGTAGACATTATGTCACCGGTCGTTTCCCTTTTCCCAACCTTAATTCTGTGGCCATTCTGCAACTTGGAAGGAACTATAGTAGTCAATAATCCTAAGTTTTGCAAAAGATCTACCAACTGCTGACGACTTACACAACACAGCTGCACCTAACGGTATTTTGAGAAGTGCGGTGGTTGCGGCGACCTCTTGCGTGTCGGACGTTATAGTGATTAGTTAAGTAGAACCTTCATTGCGGCCCTCATACAGCATATTCTCGACTAGCTCAACTACGGTTAGCTACCCTTGCTCCTAGGAAGTGTTCAGATAACGGGACTTATTCAATTGGTACTATTCTGGGAACTTTCACCCTTCATGGCGCTTGCAGCGAGACGACTGTCTGACCCACCAATCATACAACGCGGACTGCTCCTGAATTAACCACGCCATCTTGTGATCAACCCTGGGAAATTCGTTTTCGCATAAGCGTCTCCTATCCATGAAATCAAGCAACCCGGTGACCTTGGCAAGCAGAATTTGTATATCTGAGACGAATCAATGAGACAGAGTATAACAGTAGTTACTTATTATGGACACTGGTTCTGTCTTGAGTGGCTCATTTGTAAGTTTATAAATGTCATTATGATCATGACCTAACTTCATTTTTCGGACCACCCAGTTAAGTACAGAGTGGACTTTAGAAACCCATCCACTCGGTCGTATGTCCCTCGCGGCAAGGTTCTACATCATGACACCGACCCAAGATCATGGGAAGCTGAGGGTCTTGGTGACATACATGTTGATTGCCAAGGCCTTCCACAATCTCAAGGTGGCTCGGTTGCTGCTTACGCTATCGGAATTAAGTTTAGCATTGCAACCAAAGCCAATTCATTATTCAGCAACATTCGTCAACTGTACGCTACAGTGAAATCTGGGAGGTTGAGTGCTTGATGCCAGATGGTATAGATGCTGCGTTGCACAAGATTTTGGATGTAATCAACACACAAGGTCTTCAGAGCAAAGCTGTAGTTGTCGACACCATGTACGCTCATAACTACCCGAAATTAGGACGCCCCTGAGGCTCTTCATAATGTTTTAAATATCACAGGCATATGGCAAAAGAACGTTGCAGAGCTACAAACGTATGGATTCTTTTGCTCTGCCAATCGGCCGGGAACAAACCTTAAGACACATTGGGAGATCGAATTCCTGCATTTTGGGGCCACTAGATAACAATGTTCTTACAGAAGGATCTGTAGCAACAACAGCCACATCAACCATCCACGGTATCGGATGTCATTGTAATGTTCGATAACGCACAAGGGGAAGGAGGGGCAAAAGTTGGTGAACTTCTCGGGCTCAGACAGTTTTCCAAGGGTAGTTAGGAGCTGTTGATCTGAGGCTTGCGGAGACAATGATGGTCTAGTCTCGGATGGACAAGATCCAAGGGCTGAAAACTATAGGTAGTTTGCTCAAAGCCATCCTGTCCCGGGGGCATTAAATGGGCCGGAAAGGGATGAACGTCCAACGTAGTTGACTTTCACCAACTACACCTACTTTAGTGAACACCTACAATCATAATCACGGCCACGGGCGCAAGCGCACTCGCAAACACAAGCATACCGAAAAGTACTGGTACTTTGAACGAGAATCAGTACCTGAATGAGTATGACTACTTCGATTGGCATCAGTAACTACTGTACTTCAACTAGTGAGCATAATATGAAGCATTCCACCCCCTGATCCTACGATTTACTACCCGAACGGACCAGTATTCCTAGGACAAAGGCAATGGAGCTGCAAGCAGACATATGACGGCTCTTAGGTATTGGAAATCTTACCTGAGACAATGTTGGAATGAAGACTATTGCACAAGGACTTGTCCTCCAGATAGCAGGGGGATATTCTGACACGAGATTGAGGATTCTGGCTACCTAGGGCATGCGAATGTCCGTAAGATGCGTGTAGAGAGAGGAAGTTATGCATAGACACGGACAAGTTGTTCACTGTTGTGCTATGGATCCCGTGCAATGACTCGCCCTTGGAATGAATCATTATGAACCAGGCTTTCTTCGACCCATATTGACATTTGACCCAAGAATAGTGCACTAATCGTTTAGTCCTCACATATATGAAGTAAGGCGAGTCTTAACGAGACGGTATATCTCTAAGCCGGTCCAGACAGCATCGTAAACACTATATACAAAATTCGGCAGGACAGAAGAAACGAGCTCACGTCTTGTTTACCCGCAACTTGCCTTCCTCTGTTTCTTTCTCTGAGCCCTTCTTCTCGCCTTTCTCCTTCTCCTTCTCCTTCGAAGGCACAGGGCTGCTGGCCCTTGTGGGCATGTAGAAGTCGTAGCGGTCTGGGAAAAGGATGATATTCGCCAGGCGGATCACCTCGGCCTCACCGTGGGTACTCGACATGCCCAGTTTGTCGCTGCCCTCCTCCATTTCCACGTCTTTCTTCTCCTCGGACGGCGTTCCGGCTTTCGAATCGTCTAGTATGACAGGCTTACTAAGGCTCCAAGGCGCGAGGCCCATAGCTTGCAGGCCTTCCTCACCGCCTACCTCTCGGATTTCCTTTTCGCCCAGGCGACCTGTGTGTGGGGCCTCGCTGCCCAGACCGGTGCCCGTGGAGTCAAAATCTGGGCCTGGATGACCACGTAGGAAGGCCTTTCGCTGGCGTGCGAGGAAGAGCGCATTCGTCTGGGTCAGTGGCGCCGCGGGCGTGTAGACAAGCATCGAAGTGCTCGAATGCGACTCGCCTGGCGTTTGTGGCCTACTGCTGGTGCGGTAGTTCGTGTTGGAGAATTGGTATGCCTGGTCCGGGTGCCAGATGATGTAGTCGCCGACTTGCAGCGTCGGTGGCGTCAACAAGCTCTTCTCAAGCTGCAGGTGCGGATGCCAGGCCGCCGTGACTCTCTGTGCGTGTCCGGGCACGGCACCGTGTATGATTGTGGACTGCTCCTTGTCGATGGTCCAGTTGGCGGGATCGAGGTAGGCTTCCCACTTGTCTGCGCCGTCTTCCGGCTCCGGCGGCCCCTCGATAGGTGAGAAGAATGGCCGCAAGAGAAAATACACGGTGGACAGCTTGGGTGATGGCAGCAGTCGGATCATGCCCGGCTCCACTGTCGTCAACGCCAATATGCCTTGAAACAGGCGCATCATGGAACAGGCACCGGCGCCGTTGTAGAGATCGGACGTAGCGTTGATACGCCCAGCTGGATTCCACTCGTTGTAGGACTCCCACTCGCCCTTGAAAATTGCATCGTACAGGCCACACCGACCATAGCCGTCCTGTTCCCATCGCTCCAAGCTACCGTTGTCCACCTGCGCGATCTGCGCCGACGATGCCGCGGCGGCCGCGGCGATCAGGTTGTCCCCGGGCGAGGCGGCCATCTGAGCGCCATTGACGGTTATGTTGCCTCCGTCGGAGATAGATTCGATGCGGATACGGTCGGCGTAGGTGATGGGATAGCGGGTCGCGAGGCAGAGGTCGTCGTCGTCGGCGTTCCACAGCGACATAGCGAAGCGCTGGGCGCGCAGGACGTGAGGGTGCGCGCGCGACCGCACCTGCGCCGGCGTCCAGAAGAAGTCGAAGCAGGTCGGGTCCTGGGCCGGCGGCGGCTTGAACTCGTGCTTGGTCTCGAGGTACTTCTTGGTCTCCTCGACCCAGGCCCCCGCGTCCTCGCGGGGCACCACGCCCCGTATGACGCCGATGCCGTGGCGCCTCAGCTTTTCGCCAAAGGGCGCGACCTGCGCGGCGTCGCCGATGGCCCGGAAGTCGATGCTGGGGATGAGGTTCTCGCGGTGGGCGTCGACGTGGCGGATCTCGGCGCGCAGGGCGGCGATCAGGCGTGCCCAGGAGGCCTCGAGCGCGGGCTCGTGGCCTGCGATGAGGCGGCGCTTCAGGCTGGCGAAGCGCGAGGGCAGCGGCACGGGCGAGCTGCCGTAGAAGGAGAGCACGGGGGGTTCCATGCTTTTGGTCAGGATGCGCTGTCGGGTCTTGGTGTCCCGGCCGTCCTTGTTGTGGTCACTGATACGCGTGCGTTTGATGCCGATGACGCCAATGGGCGCTTTGGGATGCGAATGTCCAGCTCCTACTAGCGGTAGTGGAGGGGGCGTTATGTCTTCATCTGGCGTGGTTTGCGTGGGGATTGTTGTGGTTGTCGCTATTGACGCTATCGCCGACGATGGTGGGGATGGTGTTGTCGTCGTCATCGCTTTGGCCGTGACCGACATGTTGGCATGATATTTGCTCACCCTGGCTGTCGTCGCAGCGCTGGTAGAAGTGGCAGCAGCGGCAGCGGCCGCTGCAGCAGCTGCTGCCATTGCACCACCACCACCACCACCACCACCACTACCTCCTCCTCCAGCAGAAGCTGCCTCTGAAGCAGGTATCGCTGTGTGCTGTACCACGTCGACGTTGGACATGTCGGCCTTTCTCGGGATTCCAGCGCTGAGCTGTCCTGTTTCTTGCGACTCTCTGTCTTATCCACTTCCTGTCCTCATTCTGGGTAGAAATCCCCCTCTAAAGTACCAGACACTCTCTATACCAGTATATGCTTGTTTTGTTCCTGTGCCGGTGGTAATGATCACCGTGCTTGAGCTTGAGCCTGAGCCTGTCAAAACCAAGCTCATCCAACCTGTCAAGTGTCTCTGCGTGTGTCTTCTGACCTTTCTGTCGTGTTGAAGTTATCATCTGGCTCGGCCATTCATATTCCGGTCGCTCTCTAACCCTTACCCGGACGTGTGCATCGCGGGGTTCGCTGCGACTAAATATGGCAAAGACCTGCTCAGGGCTCGTGGCTCTGGCTCAGCGCTCTATGTCGATGGATACTGCATTCGGCATCCGCCCCAGCCCAGCGCAGCCTAGCCTGAGGACGGGGTGGCCCACTGCATACATGCGAGACATTGATGAACCACAGGACCTGCACTGACCTGCACAGGATGAAGGAAAAGTTGGGGGGAGATGGGGGTGTTTTCTGGGGTTGCGCCCCGTTGCGGCAGCCCGGCCCGTACAGGCATCTCTGCGGTGGCCTTTTTAGATTGACGAGACGGCGCGATGCTCCGGTACTGCGAGATTTATCTGGGTCCTCGAACTAGCAGCAGGCAAATAGATAGGTTGCCCTTCGCTTATTCTCGCTTGTCCTCGTCCCTTTCCTCATCTTTTCGTGCTTTGTCTCGTCTCGTCCCATCCCGTCTTGGGTAAGCAGCTCACTTTTCCCACGCAGAGCAGCCGACAGCTTCATGAAGCCCCTCCATTGGTCGGAATTTCGTCCAAGAAATCTTCTGCCAGGATGCGACCCGGGCCATCTTTGATGCTATCTAGCTGCGTCCTTTTCGAGTAGTTCCACCCAAAGAGCAATCCCGAAAAGGGTTGATATGGGACGACGTGTGCGAACTACCAAGATGGGAAAGCTATGTCAGCCCATGTCAGCCCCCGGGGCATCTCCTATCTCCGTTCTTCTTGCCCAAGCTCATTCGCTCTTCCTGGCAACGTCGTGAAGAAATCCGTCGGGCCACGTGCCGTGGGCAAGTCTTCGCGGTGTCGGATGAAAGGGCCCTGTAGCTCGCCCGCGCGCTTTCGCTTGATCGTTGGGTCCTGGGCCCGAGCTATGCGGGCTTCAAAGGCACAATCTAACCTCTTTTCCCACGCGAGCTGTTGATATGTCGTGTCTGATTGAAAGCCTGCTCCCTCTATTCGGGCTGCGATCTTTGCGAACTTTTGCCCGGAGATGGTGATCTTCCGGTCTACTGGGTCGTCGCACCCGCTAGGGGCGCAGCGTTATCATCTAGTTAATAGCTTTCAGACCCGAGTGTCAGAATGTCTGTTGGGTGAATTCGCTGTTGTGCTGGATCTTCTCTCTCTCTCTCTCTCTCTCTCTCTCTCTCTCTCTCTCTCTCTCTCTCTCTCTCTCTCTCTCTCTCTCTCTCTCTCTCTCTCTCTATGTGTTTTTGTTTTTTTTTTTTTTTTTTTTTTTTTTTTTTTTTTTTTTTTTTTTTTTAAAAAAAAAAATAAAAAAACTTAACCCCTCTTCCCATTACCCTTATTTTCTACAAACCACAAATAACACCTATATTTTACCACAAAAAAGCAGTCCATTTTTTTTTTTTTTTGTTTCATTTTTTTTTTTTTTTTTTTTTTTTTTTTTTTTTTTTTTCAAAACAATTCGATTCACTGATGAGCCAATCTTGCTGCATCAATGATAACTACGAAACTTGGATTAACTATGTCTCGATCTCTCGGTCATACACCATCCGGAAGAGGTGGCATCGCCTACGTGTTGCCTGTTTCGACGAGATGGATTCGTGCTTGAGGTCCATTGCGTAGATATACTGCGGAACCAAACGTTCAATCTACATTTGTATACTCAACGACCTGTAGAGATGCTTTGCTCGCCTTTGACCACAGAGTTGCTCCAAGCCTATGGATGATGATTCTATTTGGGGGTGAAAATAAACCAATATGTTGGCTTTTTGAATCAAAAGTGTGTCCTGGATTCTTTGTGAGTAGACTCGCTATCCTGCTTCAGCTCTGCGTGGTCTCTTCCCTGATGTAAGCAGCAACATGCACCGATTTATCCCCAGTCAAGACCACGCGAGCCTACCTGTCTTCTCTCACCTACGAAGATTGTATGCGTGATCCACGAAGGCGCAAGTGTAGTTACTTTCTTATGTTTGCAGTAAACAAGTCATCGCGCGATCAAGCTTGGTCTCTATCAAATGCTGTCCAAGATACAGTGCCTACACGATAGTTACCTGTAGCCACTGGAAAGTTGAAATCGGGGATAAGCTCGTCAATTCCCTGGCCGGATTGTAGGAGGTGGAACTGGCGATGACTGGGCTGAAGTGCACCAACTCTACCTACACACCTAAAGAGCAGGTAAGATATGTGCCTCCATCACACGTACTCGAGAATGAAGTGTAAAAAGGTGTGTACAGTGCAAGCTAATACCTCACACAACTTCCCCAAGGCAAGTGCAAAGGCTAACATGAAGGCAGATGAATGGCCAGCTGTGCCTGCCAAATCTCATGGAGAGAATGATAGCAACGCAACCCCGCATCTACCGTGATAGGTGCAATACCTCTTGGTCAGGTGCAAAAGTGCGTTTGAGCCTGACCTGATGGACGTGAAGCCTGAGCGAGTAGATATGCAGGTATGCAGGCTCGGTCAACTCACAGTCGCGCACCAGGTTGGATCATTACATTTGCCAGCCATATCTCATCAGTCCCCTAACGAAGCTGGCCGTTCTTGGGGAGAATGGAGAATGACTTGATCCTCGATACGCTCTTCTGTCTTCCATACCAACTACTTCTCTGCAAAGTAGTCTCGGTCTCCGTCTCCGTGTTATTGTGGTGACTATCAGGTATGATCACAGTTGCCGGTCAGCCTTCTCATCCGTCGCCTGCATCCAGTTGTTTCCCCTCCTCATCCCAGCGCCTATGAGGCTTTGTCTCCCCGCCCACGTCTCTTCACTTATTCTCTTCGTTCTTCCTGTTGTTCATGCCCACCTCAAGCCACTCGTGCGTCATCTCCTGCACCTAGCCGAGTAGAGAACATCACGCGCCTGCCAAGCCCTATCTTCCTTCGTTCTGTTGCTCCGCAAACGCCGCCTCTGCCTTACACCTTTCCGCCACTTCCATCTCAAGACCTGGCATTGCAGGTCTCCTCCTTCCACTTCAGAGTCGTTTCTCAGCCGTCTGCTGATCCGGTTGATTTGGATCAATCTCATCATGGCGACTCCGACTGGGTTCGCCGTTTTCATGCGCAACCTACCTCCCGAACTCACCGATCAAGGCCTCAGCACGCAACTGGAATCATTCATGAACGATATAGGTGTCAAGGATTGGGACTGCTTCAAACAGCGATCGAAGTCCCTCGGGAATGTCACTTTCCTTCATCGCACCGATGGCGAGAGGTTTCTGGGAAGATGGGGCGAAGTGGTGGCCCCAGGAGTCAATAACCGAGGACAAGTGAATACAAGAGCGAATCTTTTCCTCTTGGGAAAACCTGTCTTTTGCACACAGAGCGACCGATCTCCCGATGCTTTTTTGCTAAAGCATCTCGCCAAAAAAGCCAACGACAGGGTGAGAGAAACCAATGAAGAACTTGAACAGGACCCACGCAGTCATCGTCCCATCACCTTTGATTCCACAGGTCTCTCATGCGGTCATTTCGAGTACCCACAAGGCATCTTCACATATACAGCTGATATCAAATGGCCGGTTGCTGGTATTGCTAAGTTCGTTAGGGACTCTCTGGTCATCACATTCAAGTCTCAAGGTGGCAGGATTCGTGTGGAGATTCCTAACCGGATCATGCATGACATTATGATCTGCTCGCGATCCTCATCCTTGGTGCTGACTCTCTTGGAGCCACCCAAATTCTTCATAGCACAAGAAGAAAACGAATTAACCAGCATGATGCAGGCGTTTGGGTTTTCACAGCAAGTCAATACCACCAAGAGTCAACGACGTACTCGAATCAACGCGATCCCTCATGAGAACGTACAACATGCCGATATTGTAGGACAGTCGATGGTGTACCGCATATCATGCTCACCCTCAGAATTTGCAGGGAAGATGTTCCTTCTTCAGAAGAAGGACCACCTCAACTTTACACACCACGAATTCCGCAGTTATCAAGTTGGCCAGACTTATATGGTGGACGGGTTGAAAGATTTCAACAAATACATAGCCCAGTGCTCGCCCATTGTGCCGTTTGAGGTGCTTTTTCAACTCCAAGCATTAGTTGATAATGCATACCTTCTACCCCAAACAGTCCAAGGTATACTTGCCCTTCTGCTTCGAGCAATGCATGACCGAAAAACTGATAGCGAGGCACAAACCTCCCGCAACCCCAACGGGAAACTTTCTAAGGAGACTGTATATGCACTTTGTCCGATTTCTGCAGGTGCTGTGAAGAAACTCTTCTCGCAAATCCCATTCCCTGCGCCGGATATTGGCGCCGAGAACTTCGATGCAGGCGAAATATGGAAGTATCTCGAGGCGAACCAAAATGAGATCGATCGGGGATTGACCCAAGAGCTCATCTCAGAGCGGGCACGCCAGAATCTCACTATGATCCACAAACTGCAGGTTACGCCCACCCGCATCGTTTTGCTTGGGCCTGAGCCTGAAGCCAAGAATCGAATACTGCGCAAGTTTCCTCGCCACACTAGTTATCAGGTTCGTGTGCAATTTTGTGACGAAGATGGACAAGACCTTTTCTACAACAATAAGGTTTCGCTGGACACAATCTACGACAGATTCCGTACGGTAATGCGGGGAGGTATACCAATCGCAGGACGAATGTATCACTTCTTGGGCTTCTCACACTCGTCACTACGGGCTCATGCTGTTTGGTTCATGGCGGCCTTTGTTGACGGCCAAGCTGGCCCCCAGACACATTTCTCAGTAATTGAGGATCTTGGCGATTTTCAGCACATCCGCACTCCGGCTAGGTGTGCCGCTCGAATTGGGCAGGCATTCTCAGAAACGCCGTGGTCAACGTCACTGGAAGGAGCGCAGATCGAATATATTCCCGATGTGCGATCTGCTGACGGGACTCGAGTATTCAGTGATGGTGTTGGGACAATATCGAGGGAACTAGCTGAGGAGGTATTGCTGAGTCTCCCACCAAAATATGCCACAAGCACATGTTTCCAGATTCGATGGGCCGGAGCCAAAGGAATGCTAAGCCTGGATGATACCCTGGAGGGTCGTCTCATGCGTATTCGCCCCGACACGATGATCAAATTCGAGAGCAATGATACAGAGCACCTAGAGATCTGCGATGCGGCAAATGAAGCCATTACATTGGTTTTGAATCGTCAAATGATCAAGATTCTGGTAAGTATCTGCTTATAGATGCAACCTTGATAGCCTATTCCTGATCACGTGGCCCAACTTCTGCTTCATACTCCCAGTTTGATTTCTCTTCTCCGTCTGCCCTGTCATCACCCTGTTTTGCTAGATTTCTCCGAGTAGTCAGACTAATTTTAATATAGGAGGATATGCAAGTTCCAGATGCATGGTTCGAGCGGGTTCAGAACAGAGAACTAGACAGGCTTCGGAAAATTGTGGCTTACCCAGACAACACTGTGATCTTTCTCAAACAAAAGAAGGTCGCTAGTCAAATACGATTTTCTCAGTTCATTCGTCGCTTACAGACAATTGGCATCAATTACAAGAGAGATGCCTTCCTATGCTCTGTGATTGAGACCGTGGTCCTACGGGAAGTACGCTTGTTAAAGCACAAAGCTCGGATTCCCGTTGAGAAGGGAGTAACGCTATTTGGTGTGATGGACGAATTCGGTTTTCTAGATGAGGATGAAGTGTACATCACATTTGACAAAATGAAGGGAACACATTACGAGGATCTTGAAGACCTGCTTGTCATCGTCACTCGATCGCCGGCGTTGCACCCAGGAGATGTGCAAATCAGAACAGCAGTGGTACCGCCTAAAGGACATCCTCTCCGCAGTCTATCCAACTGCATTGTGTTCAGTCAGAAAGGTAGTCGTGATTTACCGAGCCAGCTGAGCGGCGGCGATCTGGAGTAAGTGCTTTCCCAGTGCTGTTTAAGACGCTTTAACTATGGAACACACTCGGAAAATCATAGTTTGATAGCGCACTCAAAGCCTGTATGGAGAGTATAGAGGTTTGCTAACCCATTCATAGTGGAGATATCTATAACATCATTTGGGACAGCTTCGCAGTCGACAATTGTAAACGCGAGTTCGCGCCAGCGGACTATCCGCGAGTTGCGCCTCGGGATATTGGCCGTTCTGTCAGGCGCGAGGACATAATCGATTTCTTTGTCCAGTTTATGTCGACTGATCAGTAAGACGGCCCCTTTACTATTCGGAACGCTTACCGAATCCATAGAGAGGGTCCGATGACAATCAAGCCCTCTCACATGCCACACAAGTCTCACATTATCCTTCGTTGCAGCGCGTATCCGAGTGGGTTTCCATGACAGGCACACTCCGGGTTCTGGGTCCAGTATTTACAATCTCATCGAGCCAACTGACTGACGTTGCGTACAATAGGCTTGGAGTTATTGCGAATAGGCACATTGTCCTTGCCGACATGCACGACTCTGGAACTGTTCACGAAGAGTGTCAGCTACTTGCCCAGATGCATTCTACTGCAGTCGATTATTCCAAAACTGGCATTCCTGTTGACATGTCCATCATGAGAGATTTATCGAAAACTCATTTCCGGCCCGAGTTGTAAGTTCAAATGGCAGCCAAGAGTAAGCGCGCGACCTTTCTTTACACGGACTGATGTCTTCTAGCATGGCTTCTGCGCCTCCCGCCAACATCGTTGATCGGATGGAGATTCAGTTCGAGCCTGCGTACGCGCCCGAATCCAATGTTGACGAAGATGACGAAATAGGTCCCAAGTATAGATACTATGAGTCGATAAAGGTCCTAGGCAAACTCTACAGAGCGATTGACGAGAAGAAGATATGGAAGGATAATATCCACATCCCGATCAATCATTTTGGAAAGTCTATTTGGGACGAGGTTCTCTTATACGTTCTGAACAAGTGCCAAGAGCTTGGGAAAGTCGATTGGAAGTCAGCGTTGGGCGAGGCCCGTAGTATTCGGCAAGCGTAAGTACTTCTCTCTCCTGAACCCTCCAATTCAATCCAACTTACAGTATGCAGATACGAAGGGCAAATTTGGACTGCAACTTTGGACTTCTCGGAAAAAGCGTATGAAGGCATAACCGAGCTCGAAGTCTTCACCGGTTCTATCTTCAATAAATCCGGAATCCAGACACGCAGACAACGCGACAAGTCTGTACGTCTGAAGGATGAATTCGACAGGATCTGCAAGTGGACAGAAGCCCTCATTCTGAAGCAAGACCGTAGTTCGCAAGTCGACGCCGACAGCGAAGATGACGAAGACCTTCACCACAGCTATAAAAATGACGCTGGATATTTGGGCCATGACGCGTCAGCGCTCGAACTCAGTGTGGCTTGTCTGCAGGTCGGAGTACTCCCGATCTCTCATGATATCACCATGAAGAAGAAGAGACACCACGACGACTATCAAAGCTTCAGAGTTGTGGCGGCCCATTGTGCCTTGCGAGAGCTCGAGACCGCGATCAAGCTGAAGGAAATCGCAGAAGGGGCTTCCTCGATGAGTGGGGGCTTTCCGGGCGTGAGCGGAGGATGGGCACACTGACCGGTGGCAGGTGTCACTACTACCTTGAAGATGTGGTGTGTCATGGAGAATTCCCGGTAATCGCATGTGACTTCTTTCACAGATACTGTGTGCACAGTGTCGCGAATGCTCGCAACACCCTGGAGACATATGAGCAAAGCTTCAATGGAAGTATGTAATAATCGGGGACCTGCAAGACAACCTCTGCAGCTGCATATGACTGCCCACTGAGGAGGTAGATGATACATAGGCTTGATGAGATACGTAGCTAATGACCTTTGACCCATGACAAGACCAAACTCTTCTTGTGCAGGGAATCCATTACCTGACTATGTAGGGCAACCGTGAGACGAACTATTGCCAATGGGGAAGCGACTAATACGCTCCTGTCTACTATTCTTGTATGGAATCGTCTATCAGACTTCGAGTCTGTTCCGTTGGACCAAAACACCCCTCTCATACGTGCCGCCTGACACGTAGTGAGGATTCCGTAGAAGCCTAGACTCCTGGCCGCACCTGAATGCACCATGGCGGATAGCCAGAATCACCAAAGAATTGCTGACAATCGAGCATAGTGGTACTGTATATCATAGGACGTATCGGAAATCCTTGTTCTCAAATTCAGTCTGGTCCTGCATACCAGCCTCGTCACTCGACTCCTTCTCAACCTATCAGTGTTTCTTTCTTCAATATTGTGCATATCGGCCCTGATCTTACCTTGTTGGCGGGGCCATAGACCCTATCCCGACGCTTGTTGTTCATGAACAAATATGCTGTAGACATCGTTAACTCAGCCAGCTTAACGAGCCTTTCAACCATCACTAACCCAGAAGTGCCAAATGACACCCTAACTTGATTGCGTATCCGACAAGCAGACCTATGGTAGCCCCGCGATAGCGCGGTGCCTCGGATTCTTTGACGACAAAAGGACCGGCAAAGTTGCCCCAGCAATAGGCAGTGCTTTCGAACGGGATTAGCTACATCCTCAAAGAGCTAGACTCCTGCACTCACAAGATCATGGCACTAGCAAATGACCGATGGGTGTATCCAGCCATATTCGACGAGATCGTCGTCAAAGAGACGGTAAAGCCAACAGACTGCGAGTTTACCAGCCAGAAGGAGACCAGACGCCCCCATGTATTGGATCGCGGCAGATAAGCCATGCACGCTGCAGCTACCGTGCAGAGGATGTTGGCCGCCGTCGCCGTGACGAGTCGCGAGTTCGGCACGTTCAGCGTGATGGTGCCGCCAATCAGCAGCGCCGCAATCTGCACGGCGTCGCCCACGCTCTTCAGCTCCGTCGTCTTGCCCGTGGAGAAGCCCATGTCCCGGATGATGACGGTGGAGAAGGAGTTGACGACGCCGTTGGGGATCGCGGCCGCGAACACCGAGATGAACAGCAGGACCGTCTTGGGGTCGCGGAACGCGAGGAGCGCCTGCGCGCGGTTGAAGGCCTTATTCTTGATCCCGGTCTCGTTCGCCGCCACGCGCTTCACCGCGATGACGCGCTCCCGGTGGCTCAGGAACCGCGCGTTGGACGGCGCGTCCGGTAGGAGGAAGAACACGGCGAGCGCCCACAGCACGGTGGCGCCGCCCAGGGCGTAGAAGATGAGCTCCCAGCGCGCGGGCCGCGTGTCCGCGGGCAGGGTCGACACGCCCTTGGCGATGTAGCTGCCCGCGATGCCGCCCCAGCCCAGCGACGAGAACCAGATGCACTGGCGGAGCGGGATCTCGCGCCGCGTGTACCAGAAGCCGGTCATGAGGGTCAGGCCGGGCGTCACGGCGGCCTCGAACAGGCCCATGAGGAAGCGCACGGCGAGCGCGCTGGCGTAGGTGCGGCACTGCGTCATGATCACGACGCAGAGGCCCCAGGCGAGGATCGAGGCCGAGATGACCTTCTGCGCGGGGTAGCGGCCGATGAGCCAGCCGCAGGGGTACTGGCCGAAGAAGTAGCCGGCGTAGACCACTGCTCACGTCAGTGAAGGTTCGTCTTCTGCATGTGGACATCGAGGTACGGGAGACGTACTGGCTGACAGGTAGTTGAACTGCTGTCCCTGTAGGCCTAGGGCAGTCTGGTATCCGAAGAGGTTTGCATAGTTGAGGGCAGTCTTGTCCATGAACTGTAGTGCTTGGGTGATCAGGAAGATGGGGAGAATAACGAAGTCGATCTTCCACCGCAGACGCCGACTCTGTGGTATTTTAGTGAGTGATTTGGTCTCAGGAGGCTTGTGATCCACATACTTCTTTATCAGAGACCTCTATGTCGAGTCCCTCGATGTACTCGCGGTAACCAACGGCGTCTTCCTATACGGAAGCACATCAGTATCTTTGTCTCCTGCTCCGGTCCTGGATCCTCGGGCCTACTTCGTGGACTGCGTCGAGTTTCGAGCCATGCTTCGACTCTACCGCTGGCAGCTGGGTATCTGTCTGGGCCGAGTCGGCCGGTCCCAATTCCGCACGCATGGTTACGATATCTTATGTAGATGTTTCATGTAGATTCGGGAAAAGAAACCACCGAACTCAGAAGAAGCCTTGAGAGTAGAGCTAGGTTAGTAATATAACATACATGGTAAGCTGCAGATCACTCGGCTCGGTGTCCCATCAGCTAGCTTCAACGGTAAGGATGCCGAAGACTGGGGTTACGTTTGCCCCCGCTGGCCCAGATCATCGGGAGAGTGATACGGTAGCTGCGTAGGTCAGCCCGCAACCCGTAGTGGAAAGATTTTCGGTGGTGCTCTCTGTGAACATGGTAATCTTGAGTCGTTTTTGAGCTTCTCTACAAGGACATCCCCCAAGGCCTCATGGTACTCTTGCTCTATGCCCTATTGTCAGCATGATTCCAAGTGCTCTATTCGCAAAGGCAATCCCATTGTCGGCGGCAGAGTGTGTTCATACGTATTGAATGATGGGATGAACAAGCCTTCCCGCACTCCGCATGCGGGGAAGCTCAGTTCCATCGATGGTCTATGTAGTAACCCAGCCGGTCTCATCCTCTGCGTGGGGATAGTCAGCGGGAATAATGGGTACGTGTTCGTGCCCTCCATTGTAATAAGCTTCTGCCAGAAGCTGGGGAAATACACTTGTGTGGGTATACTGTGAGAACCCTTATAGCTTGAATCTACGTACGGCAGTTCCTGTCAAACGCTCTGAGGTCTGACACTCTGCGCAGTACACTCATCGTGATGAACTCCTGCTCATAGACACTATATAGTGTGCCTTTCTGCGTCTATGTTTCGCTCGTCTGCAACTAATGGCCTGTTATATATCTGGATGCACAGTACATCTTGATTTCTCCCGAGGCTATGTCGTCAGAGACCGGTTATCTCGCTAAGCCCTCAGCAGACTGCTGTATTCAGGGGGCAATACACCATGGCGAGCCGCGAGGAACTTTCATCACCATCGCTGATGCCGAGACATACGTCTCAGAGCCTTCCGAAGAAAGGGCGAACGGACATGTACTCCTGTACTTCCCAGACGTCTGGGGCATGTTCCCGAATGGCCTATTGGTCATGGATGGTTTTTCGGACGCGGGTTATCTCGTGGTGGGACTCGATTACTTTCGCGGTGTGAGTACACCTACACCAATTCGAAATAACTCGGCTCACATTATTTGTGTCAAGGACCCAGTGTGGAAACACCGCAAGAGCCGCCATGACGAGTCAAATCCCGACTTCGACTACGAAGCTTGGAAGAAGAAGCATACGACGTACGCCGATGCGAAAGTTCCGGAGTGGGTAGAAGCTGTGAAAGAGAAATATGGCAAAGCAGATACCAGATACGCCTGTGTGGGGTGAGGATCTTAAGAGTTGACCGCACAGCGAGACGTTGACCTTTGCCACAGATATTGTTTTGGTGCACCATATGTATGCGATGAGCTGGCCTCGAGCGGGAGCTGCACTGCGGGTGCCTTTGCACATCCCGCCTTTCTGAAAGATCGTCACTTTCAACAGCTCAAAAGTACGCATGCCTCACCTAGACAACTCACTAGGCATAATTGCTGACATTTGTGTACAGAGCCCCTGTACCTCTCCTGTTCCGAGATAGACCATACCTTTCCCACCGAATCGCGGAACAGAGCGATTGATATCTTGCAAGGTCAGCACAGTACATATCAGCTCCAGCTGTTCTCGGGCGTCGAGCACGGGTTCGCGCTCAGAGGTAACATGGAGAACCCATACGAGCGTGAGTGAGGCCCCCTGTCTGGAAGATCACTTCGCTTTCCCCTAATGCACCTACAGGATGGGTGAAGGAGCAGAGTCTGAATGGAATTGTGAAATGGTTCGATTTATGGCTGTCTCGATAATTTCTGGGTCTATCTCACTAGGGAATACTGTATAATATACATTTCGCAGCCGTCAAGTCTGTCTCATGATGATTGAGTGCGATCGATGTTTGAGTGTCAAGATTCAAAGATTCGATACATTATTAGATAGTCCATGGCCCGGCCCTCGTACGGCCCTTGTCTAAAGTGTGATGCGATCATATATTCCATTCGATCGCTCTCGATAGCTTTTATTCTTTTCGAGTCAACAATAGCTCGTAGCTCGTTTACTCAGGCAGCTCCCGGTACAACGCCACCTGAAGGTGCTCCCATCCTGCGGATATCTCCAACTCAGCAGTCGGATGCGGGGGCTTTGGAGCACTTGCAAGGGGCCCGCCGAGGGTGTGATGGCCGTCGATCCTTTGACGGATCTGTACACGGCACTGAGCTCTGACTTGGCGAAGTGAGTTGGCATTGGGGTAGAAAAGCCGAAGCGTAGTATAGTTCGATAGGTCAAAAGGCTACCACCCTCTTTTCACGGTTGCATAGTATGTGCTCTGCGACCAGGCTCAGGGATCTCAGGCAAACTTCAGTCATTATGAACCCTCCGAAGGCATTCGAGCTCACCGGCGAAGTGGCTCTCGTAACGGGCGCGGGGTCTCGTATGGCAGGTGAGTGGTCAACATCGAAACCGTCCCACTGCCGGACGTCCTGACGCAAACTGCTGGAAACCAGGGGAGATTGGTAACGGTCGCGCCACGGCTATCTTGCTAGCTCGTCAAGGTGCCCAAGTTGCGCTCGTAGACCTGAACGTCGAGTGGGCAGCGGAGACCAAGAGGATGATAGATGAAGAGGGCGGTGTGTCCGAAGTCATCCAAGCTGATGTGACTGACGAGAAATCGTGCAAGAGCGCTGTAGCTAAGACGGTCGAGATATTTGGGGGTCTGCACATCTTGGTCAATATCGGTACGTGACTCCTAGAGCTCGAGGATGAAGTAGATGCATCGTTCTGACACCAGGACGAGTTGGCGTGGGCGGTGCCATGGGCGATGCAACCAAAGTAGACCTGGATGCCTGGGACCGCGACTTGCGTATCAACGTCACCAGCATGGTGCTCATGGCTCGTCACGCCATCCCCGAGATGCGCAAGAACGGGCGTGGGGCGATCGTCAACATGGCGTCGGTCAGCGGTCTCCAAGGCGGCAACCCGTCGCTGTTGTATCCTACGAGCAAGGGCGCCATCATTCAGATGACGCGAGCCATGGCGGCGCAGCATGGGCCGGAGAACATCCGCGTCAACTGCGTGGCACCGGGCATGGTCTTCACGCCGATGGTAAGAGGGCGCGGTATGACGGATGAGATGCGACAAGCTCGGATCAACCAGAATCTCCTGAAGCAAGAGGGCACCGCCTGGGATGTCGGATACGGTGAGGGCTGTTGACACGATGCCGGTACCTACTGGTCAAACGTCGCATTTACTGACCATCACACAGCCATCCTCTTTCTATGCAGCAAAGAAGCGCGATGGATTACAGGTCTGATTTTGCCGGTCGACGGCGGAGTGAGTAATACCGTACAATTTCCTCGGCACCGATACATTCGGCCGCGCTGACTCGGACTCGGGCTCGCTGTTAGACAACGGCCGGTAAGGCAGATCGCCCAGCTCTGAAAGCCGACACTCTTGCAGAGAAAAATACGGGGGTCCCGAACGGCCCATCTTGACAGGGACTTGCCGGTGATCCAGCGTTGTCTTCTCGGCAGAGGATGCTAAGGGAGGGATACAAGCAGCTAAACAGGTAAAAAAAAAAAATGAAGGCCTCCGAGTTCTTGAGATACATACTTTGTGCGGCGTGCAAGAATACCTGCTTCTTCTGGGACAACATGTCAAACAATCTTTGCACATTGCTAAAAATATCGTCACCGGCCTGGTCCAAAGGAAATCACTCCATGGATTTCGCAAGATAGGTAGATTGGTGCATGTGTCTTAGATTGGATTTATCATAGCCACTGGAAAATCAAGCACCTCGGCACATGCCTAGGCTGGCTTGGTAAGCCATCCACCGCTGCAACACGATGTCCGAGACGGACACGCGAGCAGCCGACGTGGCTGCTAATGGGTACCGAATGGATGCACATTTTCAGAACTCCGACTGCCCAAGCCTATGCAGCCGTGATGGCTACAATGTTTTCTGCAGCGGCAGATAATGCCAATATCCAGAGACCAGGCGCAATCCGCGATCGGTATAAGGATGCATAACTTTACTATCATGTTCCTACAAAGTACTGGTAAGCGGCCAGTGAGTGGCATGACCGATCAAGTGCTCCTCTTCCGCTGTCGCCATGCGCATTCGGTCCCCTGCCATCCACTCCCTTGGAACCGAATTCGACATGTGTACATACATATGTATGCATCTTTGTTTCTCATTCAATGCTTCCAGACCCTACACCCCCCTGACCCGAGGGTCCCGCTTCTGACATCCAGCACCCTGGTTGAGGCTGAGCAGGCAGGTTGATTGATCTACTGTACATGTGCATGCATTCATCCCAGACGCCGCATCGGTTCCGAGGCGATGGACAAGATGTTTCTCGCATTTTTTTTTTCTTTCCATCTTGTACATCAGTAAACCTAAGTATCGTATATATTTACCTATATCTGCGTTCCGGCCCGACTACCTGGCACCGAGAATCCTGCCATAATGGCCAGACAAGATAGATATCGCGTGAGGATCTCATAGGCCGCATGCGTTCAAACTCTCATAAAACCCCGTGGTAATCTGTACCAAAATTTCCCATCTGCTAGCTCATATAGGTGGGCCTCGTAAAATCAATGCCTCGGTTCATCGCGCCGGCCGTGAGTGAGCTGAGAATTGAATCTCTGGGTCGAAAGTAATGCGTTACTGGAGCTGATTGAACAATGCGATAAGAGAGTCGGGCCAATTATCGTGACAATGATGTATCAAATCTTTTTCCAAGGCCGTGTCATGGCCGGGGGTGTCGCCGATGGTCCTCGGCATGTTCTGTCTAGGGGCCACATTTGATCCGTTCAGGACCCTGCCGGCGTGCTAGGTTGTTGCTTCTGTAGTGGCCTGTCTCAAGTAGGCAGGTATTTTCAGTCACCGCCGTTCCGCGTGGCGTTCGCTCGCTACTGCGTCGCGCCATCGGTCGGTTTCACCCCAAATGCATCTCTTGACGTCAAGTTCTCACCTAGTCTTACATAGGTACTTTGGTATATAATCAACTCCCGTGGCGCTCCCGTCACCATGGCCAACGACAATTCCGCCACTAAGGCACTCAGCGACAGCACCTATTCATTCAAAATGCCTGTTGCGTGGTTCAATCAAAATCGTCAAGGCGAGGAGACGACCGAAGGCACAACGCCCATCCCAGAACCCCCGGGCTTGCCCCTACTTGGCAATGTAGCCGATATAGATCCCGAACTCCCTCTACGATCGTTCACAACTCTTGCGGAGAAGTATGGTGAGTATCCTCGTCCCCCCATTGCCAAAATAACGCGGATGGAAGTGTTGAAACCTTGACCTAGGTGAGATATATCGGCTGAGACTCCCTGGGAGGACGGCTGTCATTGCCTCGAGCCACCGGCTCATCGACGAGCTTTGCGATGAGCGGCGCTTCGTCAAGATCCCCAGGGCTGCTCTTGATGTGAGTATAGACGGGGGAGAAATACCTGCTGGCGGTTGAGTTTGGCCTTTATTAATAGAGTTTTAGGAGATTAGACATGGTGTCCACGATGGACTATTCACCGTAAGCTTGTTGGTAGCCCGTTTGATCATTTGAGTACTCATCGTATCTTAGGCGCGACCCGAAGAACCCAATTGGGGCATTGCACATCGTATTCTGATGCCAGCGGTAAGTACTGAACACGCCGGATAATGGCTTCCACTATGCCGTTGGACCAAGCTGACAGTCGTCACAGTATGTCTACTCTCAGTTTCGATACTCTTGTATCGCTGGAAGCAAGGAAGATGATATGAGCATTACGGACGCAGGCTAATGTAACGCTAGCTTTGGTCCCCTATCCATCCGTGGCATGTTTGACGACATGCACGATATAGCCACGCAGCTTGCCATGAAGTTCGCACGTCATGGTCCAAAATCGCCAATCGCAGCGACGGACGAGTTCACGCGCTTAGCCCTCGACACCTTGGCTCTCTGCTCCATGGGATACCGTTTCAACAGCTTCTACACCACCGGACTTCATCCTTTCGTCGCGGCCATGGGCGACTTCTTGACAGAATCCGGTCAAAGGCCCCGCAAAACTCTGCCCTCATTCTTCTACCGAGCGGATGAGGCCAAATATTGGCAGGATATCGAGGTTCTCCGAAAAACGGCAGATGAGGTACTTCGGGCTCGAAGGAATGAGCCCAATGACCGCAAGGACCTCTTGAACGCCATGCTCAAAGGCGTTGACTCCAAAACTGGGCAGCATATGACCGATACGAGCATCATTGACAACCTCATCACCTTCCTCATTGCCGGGCATGAGACCACGTCGGGAACACTCTCATTCGCTTTCCACCAGCTTCTGAAGTGTCCTGAAGCCTACCGCAAGGCGCAGAAAGAAGTCGATGATGTGGTCGGTAAGGGACCTATCAAGGTTGAACATCTGTCCAAGGTTCCCTATATCACAGCTGTGAGTAACCCTCCAGAATGCCAATTTTCTCAATCAGAAGACTAAACTTTAGCGACAGGTGTTGAAGGAAACATTGCGACTAGATTCTCCGATCACGATGTACACCGTAGTCTCCAAAGAAGACACATTACTAGCCGGCAAATACCCAGTCACAAAAGACGAAGCGGTGACGCTCTTCGTGAAGCAGGCACACGTAGATCCAACAGTATTTGGCGTCGATGCGCATGAGTTCAAGCCAGAACGCATGCTCGACGAACCTTTCAACCAACTTCCAAAGAATGCCTGGAAGCCATTCGGTAACGGGGCTCGAGCATGCATCGGGCGACCCTTTGCCATGCAAGAAGCCATATTGTGCATGGTTATGTTGCTGCAAAACTTCAATTTTGTCTTAGATGACCCCAGCTATCGTCTGGCATTGAAGCAGACGTTGACGATCAAACCTGAGGGCTTCAACATGCGGGCTATACTGCGCCACGGCATGACACCGAACCAATTAGAACATCATCTTGCTGGTACGGAAATGGCCCATGAATCACTCGGTTCTCACGCACCAAAAACCCCCTCGAAGACAGCTGGCAAGGGACAACCTATGACGATCCTTTTCGGGAGCAACAGTGGCACTTGTGAGTCGCTGGCTCAAAGACTCGCCAGCGATGCTGCCGATCACGGGTTCAGGGTCGAGAAGGTCGATGCCATGGACGCCGCCAATGGTGCGCTCCCAAAGAACCAGCCAGTCATCATCATCACGGCGTCATATGAGGGAGAACCGCCAGACAACGCTGCTCACTTCGTGTCTTGGGCCGTGGAATCTTCCAAGGACAGCTCAGCATTCAAGAACGTGCAGTATGCTGTTTTCGGTGTCGGACACCACGACTGGGCCCAGACATTCCACAGGATACCAAAACTTATGAATTACAAGCTCGCAGAAGGGGGGGCTGATCGTATTGCAGAGATTGGACTCTCGGATGCTGGGTCAGGCGACACATTCACAGACTTCGAGACATGGGAGGACAGCATCTTGTGGCCGGCCTTGAAGGAGAAATACGCAACGACAGAGGGGGCATCCGAGCGAACGCCTTCAACTGGTCTGACTGTGACTGTGTCCAATCCTCGCAAGTCTACGCTGCGTCAGGATGTCATGGAAGGTCTCGTCGTCCAGACCCAGAAGTTGACGACAGAGGGGGAGCCGTCCAAGAAGCACATCGAAATTGCTCTCCCCAGCGGCGAAACCTATCGCGCTGGCGATTACCTAGCTGTGCTTCCGGTAAATCCCAAGGAAAATGTGCAGCGGGTAATGCGACGATTCCATCTTCCCTGGGACGCGCATATCACTATTGCAGGCGACGGGCAGACAACCCTTCCTACAAACACCTCGATGCCGGTGCAGAGTATCCTTGGGGCTTATGTTGAGTTGGCGCAGCCAGCTACTAAAAGGGTGAGCTGCTCATATTACTGTGATAAGAAGGCCGTAACACGGAAATGCCCCGACTGACCACGCTTCTAGAATATCCTCATGCTGGCCGAAGTTGCCAAAGATGACAACGAACGTAACGACCTTCGAAAGTATGCCAATACTGACCACCATGAGGTTTCCAACAAGCGAATCTCTGTGATAGATCTGTTGGAGAAGTACAAGTCGGTGGACTTGCCGTTGGGAACTTACCTCGCCATGCTCCCCCCGATGCGTGTGCGCCAATAGTGAGTTGGCGGATTCCAGGCCGCGAAATTATAATCACAGGAGACTGACAGTGCCCAGTTCCATATCCTCTTCGCCTCTATGGAACCCATCGCACGTGACCCTGACATTTTCCATCCTCGAGGCGCCCTCAAAATCTGGGCAGGGAACGTACGTGGGCGCAGCTTCGTCCTACCTCGACTCCCTCGCCCCTGGTGACAAGCTCCATGTCGCTGTTCGTCCGTCGCACGCAGCCTTCCATCTACCGCAGGATCCTGAGCGCACCCCTGTCATCTGCATTGCCGCTGGCACGGGGCTTGCCCCCTTCCGAGGGTTCGTGCAGGAGCGAGCAGAGCTATTGAGCGCTGGTCGCAAGATCGCCCCGGCTATCTTATTCTTCGGATGCCGTGCCCCCGGCCGAGATGACCTGTACGCTGATGAACTGCAAGCGTGGCAGGATATGGGTGCAGTGACCGTCGTTCGCACCTACAGCAGAGAAAGTGATAAGTCAAACGGTCTCAAGTACGTCCAGGACGCTCTGAGGGCGCACGCGGAGGAGATCCAAGAGTTTTGGGCCAACAATGCGAGACTCTACATATGCGGATCCCGTGCCATCGGGGAAGGCGTCAGGGACGTCGCGGTCGGCATGAGGATAGATGCGCAGAAGAAGAGAGGTCTAGAAATCTCCGAAGACGAGGCGAAGAAGTGGTGGGAGGAGATGAGAAATGCGAGGTATGCCACAGACGTCTTTGATTAGGTAGAAGCGTACGACCGGCAATTCTTCAAGTCGCCATATAGATGAATATGGGTATTTACTTGAAATAGTCGCTGCATAGAACCCGTCGGAAAAGCAAGCGAGAAAGTTTCGATTTTCACATATTACCTCGGTCAATTAAATTGCGAGTGGTGAATGAAAAACACATACGCTTGCATTGTCTGCTGCCGAGGGAGGCATCCCTCCTCTGGAGATAGAACTACTCAGCTCTACACAGGTTGACTACTAGAAGTGCAGAGACCTACATGAATTCAGCCTGCAATTCTTCTCTTTCTCAAACTTACTGACGTGTAAGACACGGTACCCCAGCCGTAGAGGAATGTGTCTGCTATCTGCAGGGAGACGACACAAAGAAACCTCCATCGAACATTTCCGAATGCGGTCGATCCAGAAGCAAACACCATACCAAGACACTGTAAAGCACAGAGCCGATAGTGTGGCCCTCTCTTCTCACATTGTCAAATGTGACTCTAATTATTCCGCAACACAATCCGAACATTGCCACCTGTGACCGAACTGGCAGTGATATATCCGTTCGGATAAACTACCAGCAGAATCAATACTCATACGCAGAAGATGAGCCGTAGAGGCATCCGCCGAGTCATCGGCCTACATGATGAAGCTCCTCGTTCGCCAGTAGTCTACATACCAAAGGGCCGTCCCGGCGACGAGACAGAAGATGACCTAAACCCTCTCATGAAGAATGTGGTGCGCGAAAGTGACGAAACCGTCTGGGAAAATGCATTATGCTTGCTTTTGACAATATTCGTCTTCGGATTATGGCCTCTGCTCTATTACAACCAAGAAAGCCTCATCAGAATGATGGGGACAGACCCCGAGATAAGTCCCGAGACGACCCCCGAGACGAGCCTCGACAAAGTCGACCAGTCCCTCCTTGGGCCTATCAAGCTCAACTTCACGCAAGAGATGGAACCATTCTGGCGCAACTACCGCGACATTCTCACCAACCTCGACTACGACTCCTACTTTGACGACGTCAATGCCTCATCAGATGCCATAGACTTCTTGTTCGATCGCAAACATCCTGTGATAGCCTTCGAGGCCGGCCTGGAGCACGAATGGGGTGCCACGAAGAACTCCATCAACTTCCGTCGGCAATGGCTGGAGCGAGCGCATGCTAGCTGGGATACGTTCCTCGCGCACCGCGCCAAGATGCTCGATAATTTAATCGGCGCGGGCTCGTTCTGGCAGGTAGACGGAGCGCTGATCAAACAGACCACGCAGATGAACGGGGCCGGTTATCAGCCGTCATGGACCTTCACCGACTCTGGTCTGCAGCCGAATAATGCCTCGCAGAAGGGCCTGGCGCAGGACGGGGACGTGTACGTCGCGGCGTCCGAGTCGGCGCGTCGCCTCACCGCGGAGCTCATCCGCATCCACCACAACCTCTTCCAGCCGAATATCGACGGGATCGACCAGGCCCTCTACGTCAACTTGGCGCAAGCCCAGCACCTCGAGAAGAGCTTCCTCCCCAACCTCCTCGCGAGGACGGCCGCGCCGAAAGCCTGGAATAACACCCATAAGGACAGTATGGACAGCCTGCGAAAGCGGCTCGGCCACGTGAGAGACCAGCACGGAGCGATGCGTGACGCGCTCAAATGGCTGGAGGAGCATTTCGGGGGCAACTTGGAAAAAAGTATCGAGGCAGGCGAGGACCTCTCTGAGTGGGCGCAGATGGCACAGGAGCTCATGAAGTCCCACAGTACTGTCTTGTTGGACGTTCAGGAGGGCGTCCTCTTCAAGCTGAGGAGGAACGAGCTCAAGGGCAAGGATCTAGAGAAGATTGACTACGGCCAAGACTGGAAGGCGTGGAAGCAGAGAAATTGCGGATCCTCGATTTGTTATGATGCGAAGGACACGTGGGGAACGATGAAGAGTTGGGTTGTGCCCGGCAAACCATTGGCCGGCGTGGCTAGGGATGAAGTCAAAATGAGGAAAGGTGCCAGCCACATGGTGATTCCAAGAGTGTACGACACGGCATGCTGCAAGGAATCCAAATTGGAACAGCTCCTTAAGCACGGCATGAAACCGGTGTATCACCCATAGAGGCAGTTCAGGGAGTTACAAACGATTGATATCAATAGAAAAGTCTCATAATTTATTCCTGTTAATGCTGGAAGGCCTTTCCTCGACCTTAGAAAGTTGTACATTTAAAGACTTGGGGGATCAACATATCCGGGAGCTCAGCTTTGAAGAAATTTTCACCCCATAAACGATATTCTCTCGCTAGTGCTTTGCCTCGATCTATTTCGGGTCTTCTGAGAGTCGAGGCTAGCCATCTGCTCTCATCTCAGTAATCTTTGGTTCCATCCATAATGAAACTGTTTCGATGCAATTGCAACTGCCCTTTACACCCATCAAACCCCCATCAAACCACCGGCTTCTCAGGTCTCATCCTTGCCCATATCCTCAACCACCTCGGTAGGAATACTGTCTCGAATCTCCAGCTGCGAAATATCACGAAGTTCCTCCAATTCCTCGAATGTATCCAATACGCTGAGCTCTTCATCGTAGTCCGTCCTGACGAACACTTCCTCAGAGGATCACATCCACCAAGAAAATCACCTGGGGTTGAAGAACTGATTCTTTTCAGTAACTACTTCACTGACTGCGTCTTATAGCTTGTCCTTTAGGTGGTTATCAGCGATTCCGTACGGACATGTAGGTGTAACTATGGCTTGGCATTTTGCCCCACGGCCTTCAGATGCGCTGAAGCCGACGGTAACAATTCCTCGGATGAGAGGCTTGAGTCATGAAGGAGTTCCTAGTAGATACTACATGTGCGACTTGTAGATCATGACAGGAGGATCTGAAAGCGATTAAGTAGCTCTTCCAGAACAACATCATTGTTCTTCTTCATAACTACATTCAGATACCGATCCGGCGGACGACTTAGTACAACCACTACTATTGGCAGACGCCCGGCAGCTATTCAGTTTGTGAGACATGTCGAATGCCTGGTCAGCATGAGATTTAAGCAGGGAGATTAAATTATCAATAAGCTGCGCCGGGCCTGGTCAAGGGTACAGCGGATGGGCGCTTAAATTGGCGTCTATGGATCGGATCTTCACCAGAACGCCCAAGACTACAGGCCAAAACACAGTTGGGAACGAATCATATGAGCTTGCCAAGTACGACCATGTGGTTCGGGTAGATAGGTAACTGTGTCTCCATCTGGCCCAAGACGCGCAGGTTGCATCTCATATACACGACAACCTACTTTTGAAGGCGCAGCAGCGCGAACTCTCAAAGTGAATCGCATCCCCAAAGCATTGATCCTGAGAAGTTCTTGTGCCCAAGCGATTCAGATAGAGGCATTGTTTCACTTGAGGAAACACAATATGTGCCTGTGTTGATAGGGACATTCGCTGTAATTTCTTTGATGTGATGAGGCAGTACAACAATCAGTTGGTACAGACATGAGGGAAGTCGAGAAGCTTGACAAGTAAGGTTGAGGCCTCGCGTCTTGGAACTGAATTTTCCTGTCACCAGTCGTAGGGAGAAAAAAACATTATATGATGTGAATTAGATGCTGGTGGCACATCTGTAAGTGATGATTATTGGCGGTATTGCAGGCCATCTTGGAATTATAAACTGCCTGAAGCCTCTTTTCTCCAATGTCACGCTTTGAGTGGTAGCTCTGGTCAGGTTATATGGATTTAATCAAAAATATGAAGATATAGGTGTATACCCCCGAGTCGAGGATCTCTCAGCAAGGTGACTTCAGCATGGCTGACAGGGTACGGACAGGGGACGGGGTCCGCCAAGAGCCCCGTCGTCCAGGTGGCCTTTCAGCGCCTTCGGCTGGGTGCTGGGCTGCCACCAAGATAAGCAGGGTGTGTCGCATTTGAGGTTTGGGCCCCGAATTGGATTTTTCTCTTCAGATTGGCCCTGTGCTTCCATCTTTCTCCATCGACTTCTGGACGGACATCCACTCCAGACCCAAGGGCCTAGTTGTCATTTGTCTCTTGACTCGCCGTCTCGCTGCTTTCTGCCTCTCCCACTTACAGCATCTCTTCTTGCGGCCCTCCTCTCCATTTCCTTCTTCTCTTCTCACCTTGTCCCTTCTCTCCTCACATCGTGCCCTTTCACCAGTCGCAAACATGGCCGGACTCAGCCCCCAGATGTATGTTCTCCCCCCCCCTCCCCCTCGTGCGCTCTCGTGAGCCAGCTAACCGTGAGTCGCGCAACAGCACCAACCTGGTCATCATTCTCGGAATGATGCAGGTCTCGAAGCGGATTCCCTTTGAAGATCCCAATGTCTTGAATATCGTGCGCGCCGTCTACGTTGGCAGCAACATCATAATCGGCCTCATCTACGTTTACGTCTTAATGCAGATCAACAAGAAGAAAGGTGCGCGACTCGCTCAACACACCATGCATGCGTGGATTTCCTGGGTGCTGACTGTCTCTAGATCTGACTACGCTGAAATATGTCGAACCGGCCCCCATGGGTTCCTCCGAGGAGGGCAAACTTGTGACCACCACCGTCCACGCCTACGACTCGCAACAGATCAAGAACTCGTTCCGCTCGCAGCTGATGGGTGTCGGCATGATGGGCTTCATGCACCTGTACATGAAGTACACGAACCCTCTCCTTATCCAGTCTATTATCCCGCTCAAGGGCGCCTTCGAGTCCAATCTGGTCAAGATCCACCTCTTCGGCGCTCCCGCCAGCGGCGACCTGAAGCGCCCCTTCAAACAGCCTGCCGGTATCATGAGCGGCCTCCAGAGCGGCCCCGCCCAGAGCGACAAGAAGGCTGTTGAAGCTGCCGAACGTGCCGGCCGCGGTGGCGTGAAGGATGAATAGAGGGATGGTGTATAGGGTGCATTACCTACTCGCTGTACAGTCAATGGATAATGAGCACTCGTCGGGTTCATCTCCCTAGCTGTCAGGGCGCATGACTAAGACCGCAGAGAGGCTATTTATACTGCCATACACAGTCGATACATACTAATTAATATGGAGATGTGGCCTTTACATCTTGTCCGTTTCCTATACCATCTCCCATTTTGACATGCAATCCGACGTGATTTGAGCAGTAATAGTTTACACCTTCGTTCTCTGCACAATTGATAACAGGCAAACGGGTACTGAGGCTACCTGAACGCGTGTTGCTTATTGTGTTTTTGCGTAGGTCTGATGGTGGCGGCGATCTAGGCCAAGCACCGCTTAAGCTCCGACGTCACCGATAGTGAAGGTACCTGCTCACAGGTATCTTCATCACTTCGACTTTGTCATCCCGATTGCAGCCTCCCGAAACCTTTGTCCAACACTCGTAAAACTTCCTGGTCTTTCCAAACCACGGGAACGCCCCGATACAATTAATTGTAAGCTAGGCATCAGCTCACAACCCCAAGTCAGATCCGTCTTGATGGAGCGCCCTGCCACGCCGCCTCGAGCGGCAGGCCCCTCCAAACCAGTGGTCTCGCCTCCCACCCCCGAAGTCACCAGGCGCATAGTGAGTTCACGAACCAACTACCTCCAATATGATTTTGAAACGCTTACCTTCTAACCACATCTACAGGAAGAAAACAGACTCAAAGCCAAAGCCATACGCGATCAGCGCGAGTCCGCCGCCCGCGCATCCGGCGCACCCTCCCTCTCCCGCACGCCCTCGGGTTTCATCGCCACCGACAACGTTCACATCCCCAACTCCCGCAAGCGGCCCAGTTCCGCCATCTCCAGCGTTCGCGAGACACCCGCCACGAGCCGTGATGGCCGGAATAACGGCGCATCGACCGCCCAAGATAAAGACGATGGCGCCATACGGCCCGCGAGGAAGTTCACCAAGTTCGTCGACTACGACTTTGGCAAGATGACGGACACCAAGGGCGGCTTCCTGGCTGCGGAAGACGACCCCTGGAACAAGGCCATGTCCGGCGCGAACGCGATGGGTGACGGCCGCGGCAAGGATGGACAGCAGCAACCCGCGGGCACGGAGACGCGGCCGCAAGGCATGACGCTGGCGGAGTGGGAGCGGATGCAGCTGCTCAAGAAGCTGCAGCGGCAGAAGTCTGGACCGTTCGAGCCGGGGATGAGCACGCTGGCAGACGACCAGCGGCGCAAAAAGTGCCGCGAGTGTAAGAGCCTCGAGATCGATTTCGTGTGGGAAGAGGTTTTTGGCATCGCCGTCTGCGGTAGTTGCAAGGAAAAGCATCCGGAGAAGTATAGTCTCCTGACCAAGACAGAGTGCAAAGAGGACTACCTTCTCACAGATCGTGAGTATTCCACCTGGACCAGACGGCAGTCATGTCGCCAAAGCTGACATTATCAATAGCTGAACTGCGAGACCCGGAACTCCTGCCCCATCTCTCGAAGCCGAATCCGCACAAGTCGCATTGGCACGACATGATGCTGTTCCTGCGCTGCCAGGTCGAGGATTACGCCATCGGCACGCGGTGGGGATCTGCCGAGGCGCTCGACGCCGAATTCGAGCGCAGAGAGGCGGACAAGAAGAGGCGGAAGGAGGCTAAGTTCAAGGAGAAGCTGCGCGACCTCAAGAAGCGCACGCGGACAGACACCTACCGACGACAACAGGGTCGATTTGGCGACGGAGGCGGCGGATCGGGAAAAGGGCAGAAGGCAGCCTTTGGCGATACTGTCGCGAATGGAGGCAAGCATGTCCATGAATGGGGACGGGTGATCGAGAACGAAGCTGGTGAGACAATCAAGACCTGTACTACTTGTGGGATGGAGGTCGAAGAGCTGGAGTTTTGATGATACCCTTGAGATAAGGCACGGCTCGAGAATGTCTTCTCAGGGAAGAGATAGGTCGCAAGACTTACCCAAGCGCTGGTGTCTGACACCTAACCTCACCTCGTCCCTGGCATCGCGATCATCGGCCTTGTGACAACATGCTAACACTTCAAAACTTTTTGATATGAAAAAGACTGACACTCGTAGTTCCCACTCACTATGTGACAAGCCACATGAGCACTGCACGTGTAATCATCCGATGTTTCATAAACTATGAGTGCTATCAACGCAAACCTCGGCGACCTTTGACCATGTTGGAATTGTTATTAAAGATCCCCAGATTAGGCCTTTTGCCTAATCTGACAGTGAACCTCCCCGTCTCGCCGAGTTCTCGCCAAGTTTGTCTCTACATCGCTCCTCAAACGTACAGTTCGGAAAAAACAGAGGGGCCAATTCCTTCTCTGGGTCTTCACCTTCACAATTGTCAAGCAGTCCGATGGGTACTATACAAAGCCACCAATCGCAATGCCACCTTCGCTCCCTTCACCTCACACCGGCACCATCCGCCAAGCCACTTGAATACCACCGCAAGCCATCTGGCCCCCGACGCCTGAAGCGCCCTGCTCCTGGGCGATCGCTGAAGCCGAGGCCAGGATCTCCGTGAGATCTTTGCTCCCAAAGTAGATCTGATCGCTGGTCGGCGGCGTCTGAGGGGAGAGTTGCAGAGCGCAGGCTCCAGCTGCACCATCTGTGCCGGCATCATGGGTCAAGAGGGTGTTGTAGGACGCCGTGACGTATGACGCCAGGAGGTAGTCGGTCTTATTGGCGAGCTGGGCGTCGTGGAGAGCTGTGCAGGCTGAGAGCCAGTCGGCTGCTGTCGTCCCCGCCACGGACGCCGTAGTCTCGGCCGGGATGGGCTCAAAGGTGCTGTCGTCGCAGTAGTTGGACGCATCTTCCGAGTCGGAGGTGTACCAGGCCCAGCAGTCGCCCGGACTAGTCGGCGTGATCGGGTACTCTGCCAGCGTACAGGTCGGTGAGATGTCATCGCGGGTGTCGATGGGGGTGACGGGGCTGCCAGAAGTGGGCAGAGCGAGTACTGTCACTGGCATGAGGAGGGGAGGGAGGACCTGAAGGGCGCGCATCTTGGAAAGAGATTATGGGTTTTTCTTCAGGCCTTTAATAATGATTGTAATGAGTGTATACTATTAATTCGACCGCTCTGGAGCGAGCTGCGTCCTTCGAGCTCAACGAGGTGAGTGAGCGATGGGAGTGAGGTCGAGGATGGAACGGTTGCATCGTAACGGCGGTGTTTGTCGACTTATAAGTACAAGTCTCGCCACGCCTGGATGAGAGGCAGGCAGTATCTCGCACCAGTACGGCTGAAACTCATCTCTTCGCCCCTTGCTATTCCCCGAGTGAGGAGTCCAACCTGTATCGCCAACATACATAACTGCCCTCACAATCTCGCATTTTTCTGATGGCTCCCCTCCCTATGCAGCAGTTCGTCACAATTTCTCAATGTTCCTGCATCTCACGGTCGACGCAGGGGTCCAATAGGGGCGGAGTCCAGGCCAGGGTTATCCAATCAGCAGCATGCCGGAAGCCATCTTGGGAGATGCGGCGGCTACGCAGCCCCAAAGGACCGGGGCCAGAACCAGAAACGTCCCCAATCAAGGTCGATCACTTGCTGTTGGTGGTGTAAGGCGGTGCTTGGTCACATCACCGACAGAGGTGAAGACCATGTTAGATGCGGTGCTATAACCTCCCCGTCAGGTAATGGGAAGATCGAAAGAGCCAAGATTGATACCTTACTCTTGCTGAACCCCTCATGACCTGTTTATCTCAGTTGGTCCCAAAAGCGAGATAACTCTCATGCATTGGGTGAATAAATGGTGATTGCGATGATGTGATTCCATCGGGATAGGCTGGCGCCTGTTTGCGAAACTGGTATGTAGTATTTGCTATGCACCAGTATTTTTTTTAAAGCTCACCACTTGCCAATATCCAATGGATCAGGAAACACGGTTTTGCTTCCGGATGTGATAAGGTATGTACATTATCGGAAATTCGGGGGTTTCCCATGGAGCTCACATGCGCCTGCAGATGCCATCCGGCGGCTGTAGATGATGATGGACTGGTAGGATAGGCCGAAGTAGGTCATCGAACCTCATACTAAGCCATCAGAAGGAAACATTTGGAAAGGGTTTCTTTGAAGATAGCCGTGTGGCTCGATTCTACTATTTAGATGCCGCCTCCATTCATATTCATCATGATGGTCATAATGTCCAGCTTCTCTCGTCAGAGGAATCCACCCCAATCCTCCTCGTGCCCTCTACGCCGCCCATTTCACCAAACTCATACCTCGCCCCCAAACTCCTGACTCTCGCATCCCTCTCCGGCCTTCTCATCACACTAAGTCCCTCAAACTGCCCCAGCATCCACGAGTCGCACACATAGTACATGGCGCCAGCAACGGTGCTCGGGTCCAGCGGCATGTGCGGCCATGTGACGCAGAACGAGCCGAGCACGACCAGCACCATAATGAATAGTATCCCCACGGCGCTCCATGTGCAGATAGTATGCACCAGGAACGTCTGCGTCACGCGGAAAGGGATATTGGTAAGGAAGATGGTCAGCACCTCACTGAGGAGCGAAGTCACTGCCACCACGGCGAGGAACCCATGGCGCCGGCGGATGGCTGATCGTAATCCCGAGACGGCGTTCGTTGGTGGTGCGAGAAGTATCGAATGCCGGGCGAGTTGCGGGCGGTCGGAGAGAAGCTGATACGGGCTTATGATGGCGATGCCTATATACTTGTTAGCCCAACATCCGTGCCACCGGTCAGTGTTTTGGGATGACACTGGTTGACTTACTGTTGAAGAAGGAGGCCCAGAAGAAACTGATGACCACACCGACACCCGTGAAGAGGAACCGCACACCGAAGGACTCGCTGTCCATGAACCGCTCGAACGGCGTGTCTCCTCCGGTGTTGTTGTAATACAAGATCAGGACCAAAAGACCACAGAGCACGAACAGGAGAGAAAGACGACCGGCGTAGCCCAGCATGAGGAACGGGAGATGGCGTTTTGTTCTGATGGGCTTGCCATGGTGTTTCCCACCCACCACCATCCCGTCCACCGGCGCCGCACCCTTATGTAGCGAGTCGTCGTCCGAAAGATTCCGCTCGTAAAGGATGACTCCGTACTCCACCGCACCATCCGCGTTGTAGAAATAGCCCAACTTGAAGTTCCGCTCGTCCAGTACCGATTCAAGTATGTGCTTCGGCATCTTCGCCGCATCGATGCCGGCCGGTAATCCCGTGAACAGCCTCCGGATCTCCGGGCTCAGCGCCAGCGCCGCCGTGCCACAGATGCTCCAGGGATTCGTGGCCACGCCGGAGCGCCAGCGCCGCAGGGTCATCACGGCCAGGAGCGCCGCGATCACCATCACGGCCAGCAGGCCCAGCGTTACCCACGCCGCCTGCCGGAACACGCTCAGCACGTACGCGCAATTGTGCCCGGCGTCGCCCCCGCCCTTCTTGCAGCTCCCCGCCAGATCGAACGCCACGGCCTCAGCCGCCAGGGGGATCAGCAGCGCCGACGCGAGCGTAAGCACCGTCGTCAGGAACACGAGCGGCTGGCCACGGCCGAAGAGCACCCTGACGCTCGTCACGACCGACTGCCAGCCGCCCGTCTGGAGGCACAGCGAGTCGGCGCCCGAGGCCCCGGCGGCGTGGGTCAGCTCGTGCCACGGCTGGAAATTCTTGGCGTTGAGGTCTAGGATCCGGACCGGGACCGCGAGTAAGATGGCGATGAGTGTGGGCAGGAACATGCCGATGAAGTAGCTGCCGTAGCTGATATAGTGCGTCGTGAGCACGACGTTGGACCCTGTCGGGATCGTCGGGTAGCTCGTGACCGTGGCCGTGGGATTTCCATTCTCATCAGTCTGGATCGTGATGGAAGGCTCGACCTGGGCCAAAGTGGTCTGCGTGGCGGTAGCCTGGCCCAGAGAGTCGGTAAGCGTGGTCTTTCGTGGCGTCGAGACCGGAGCAGGCGTGCTCGTCGATGTCGCAGTGGGCTTCCCTTCAGCATCTGTCAAGATGACTGCGGACGGTGTGACAAACGTAGGCGCTTGGTCCTGCGTGAGCGTTTCCGTAATATCAACAGCACCCACGGTACCGTGTTTTGACGGGTCCGCCGTGACTGGGACTGTCACTGTCTTGGAACCGACATCTCCATGATACTCGGGGGCCAGGTTTGACGGGTCCGCCGTGACTGTTTGCTCACCAAGATCAGTAATCGTAACCGACCCAACGTTCCCATAATCCTCGGTGGCCTCGGCTTCTGCGGTTGTCTGCTCACCAGGATTGGTAATCGTAACCGATCCAACGTTCCCATAGTCGTCGGAGGCCTTCGAGGATGCAATCGTCACCGTAATCGATCCCACGTCACCGTAGTTGTCTGAGTTGACTGTCATCGTGGCTCCTGGATCGGAAGTCACGGAATCCGGAATGAACTCGGATATCGACGTCTCTTGCTCAGTCGATGATGACGTCTCCTGCCGACCTCGAAGTCCCGGATCCCGCTTATGATGGAGGCCTCTCGCCAAGATATCCAGATTATCGTCGACCACTGGCAAAGCGTGTAACGCGTACGCAACCACTCCTATGAGCCCTAGTAGGGCCGCGATTAGGAACGTTAGAAAGGGCCATCGCAGCGCTGACGGCTTGTAATTTGGAGGTTCCTGATCGGGTTCAAGTCGTGGTTCCGGGCCTGTTCCGTACCGGTATCGTCGTCCCTCGTTAGCCGGTATCGATGACACGGTCTGGTATGAACCTTGGTATGAATTTCTTCCTAATTGTGCCGTACTATAGTCTACTGGCATTGCATAGTCCATGTTCCTGTGCTCCCTTTGTCCGATATCATCCATCGAGTTTTGGTACTCCATCTCTCCCCCATGAGACATACGTTGCTCACGCTCACTCCACCCGCCGTGGCCTCGACTATGCTCCGGATCATCGTGTGGCAAGTCGTTGTATTCTTCTAATGAAGCTTCAATGGTGTCATGTGGGTAAAAAGGTAGGAAGCTCTTTGTCGTTCTTCGATGCGGCGCTGTTGCGATGTGCGACATGATGTTACGATCACCAACGATCACGACGAGGTACTATTCTCGTATTGCTCGACGTGACCAGAACAAACCAGAAGTAATGCAAAGGTTTCGACTTGGACAACGTCTTTACTCTGTCGTCCTTTTGAGGCAGCCAGCTTGCCGGGATACTCCTCAAACAAAGTTCCTTCTAAGCCCACCTGCTGCTGTTAGTGCTGCCAAGAGCATACCGGCTGAGGCTAAGTTACTACTAAGCACTAAATATAAGAGTCCATACGGGGGAATCCATCCTTGTATGCCAAGCCGATACCTCGACACCATCAGCCGCAGTTTCGGTATTGGCCAAACAGATCTCCTTGAAAACCACACTGCGGTCCAGCTTGCTGGCAATCCTGGCACCATGGCCACATTGCTGTTGGCATAAGTACAGCTTGTAAACGAGATTGGCCATTCCTTGCGCATGGGGTACGGGGCATTTTCCCTCTCTACTTGCTCAGCTTCCACCAACCTAATCCCAGTTTGAGGTCAGCAGACCAGTAGCGGGCGTCCGATAAATGTGCACACCAAGACATTTTTCCTTGGTATGATAGAGTCTACGGGAATGTCGTCTTCCCAACGGTGCTGCTAGGGAGAAAGTTTAAAGTTCTACCCAGGGATATCGTATACTTCGAATATATTCATCCACATGTGAATAAGCATACTACGCTGAAATCAAGTACTTTTCTTAAATTGCAGTAGCACGACCTTTAGAAAGACGATTCGCCCCTTCGCCCCCATCAGCCTTTGTCTTATCGCGCTGGCAGTATGCTAACCTCAGTTCCCGAATTCCCCAAACCGCGCTTTGCCCCAGGCTGACCGGTACAGCCTCACCATGTAAAGAAAACCCGACGCAGTCGAAATAATGTAGCACAGTGAAGGCATCTCGGTCACTATCTCACCCAAAGATACTTCATTGTCGTCATCCTGCGGCGCGATAGCCTCACGCAAAAGCAAAGACAATATCAACATCCCGTCTTCGTGTTTCTCGGGCTGACTGAAACCGTCTTGCCATACAACATATTTTGCTGGGGTTAAGCAAGCTTTCTTCTCGTTTCTCTTCTTCGTCGCATCGTTCTTCCTGTCCAATCACTCAAAACCAGGTTGACCGCCATCCTAGAATGCCCAGATTCCTTCATTACTGCATGGCGACAGGTATTAGTAGGACATCCTAAAATTTTGGACCAACCGACATCGCTATGCCATCTACTAGCGATGCGCGTGTGCGTCATAACAGCGTTACCATCGTCATGGAAGGCCTTTGAGCATGTATCCATGCCCTAAAGGGCTAGGAGCTCGCTATAGACACGACCAGAGGGTATAGGAGTTTTGAATCGTGATGCCGTAAATGGTTGCCCATAAATGTGCTATATGGTGTATCCAGATGGTCGTTTTGGCCCGTCGTCATCCAAAGGGTATTGCAGCGTGAAATTATTGGATGCCCCTACCACTCTTCAAGTTCTCTCCTCGCAAACTCCGTGGTATGTTCTGGTTCACGGCCGATCCAAAGCGGCCAGAAATGGAAGGAAACATCCTTCACGTAAACATGATCGAGAAAACAAATATCATTACAAGATGTTATCGAGTAACGCCGCAGGATGGTAAAAGCAGAAACACAATAAGGTTGGAAAGATCCGGATAAACACGGAGTGGGACGGAGAAATGCTGCGAAATGGCGTCAAGAGCAATCGAATCGGTAAGTCTATATCATAAATCGTCTCTCGTTGAGCGGGTACTAGTTGGTAACGGAGATCTGGCAGGTACGGCACGAGGAATCTGGAACCGAACCGCGGTATATGGTAATGGTACAACGAGCTGGAATCGAAAGCCATGACGAATGGCAGTGGAATCGGCAACGATAATGGGCGGGACGGGAAGGCGGATGATAGCTCAGACTCTGTGCTATGGATATTCTCGCTTGCGACTGTACTCAGTGGCGGCCCAAACTAACGAATATCGAAGTGTCAATGGAACCGGGGGGCACCAGAGTTCCGGCCAGTATCGGACGAGTCTTGAAACCTCAATGTTAGCGTAGAGCCCTCTGAGAAACGCCTTAGACTCTACCTACCGCTGCTTCTTTGCATGTGTCCCCGGCTGCGTCCCGAGAACCCTTGACCAGCCTCTCCCCATTCAGGACCTCGTGGCTGGCGCTCTGGGGCATTGCGGCCGCTCGCACCATTCGCACTTGGTCGTTGACTACCAATAGCACCGGGTGTCTCTCGCGCACGCATCTGGGAGGGATTCGCCTCAAAGCCAAGGCTCATGGCTCCCATATTGCCAGCTAGCAGCGCGTCGGTACTTGAAGTCGCGTTCTGCACCGAGGTAGGGGTCAGATTCGGGGGGGTCGTGAGCGAAGTTTGCGAAAAGTCTTGGTATCGTCCCAAGCCATTACTGAGACCAACGTAGCTAGATCCAGATGGAGCAGGGCTTGGGCTGTGCGCGCGAAGGTCTGCAAAACTCTTTGCTGCCCGCAAATTATTGGTCATGCCGTTACCAGGACTCCCAGGAAGCTCCAATGTAGGGCCTTGTCTACCAAGGGTGTGATACGCTCCTGAACCCATGCGAGACTCGGCAAAGTCGATGGTGGCAGCACGACTCAGTCCACGTCGGTGATCCTCCCACGAGACGTTAGGCATCTGAGCTTGTGGGTGCGCGGGGGGTGAGTTTTGTGGTCGTTTCATAACCTGGATTTGCCTTCGATCTTGCTCACCAACAGATCGATGCTCGAGGCCCATGTTGTGTGCTAGAATGTGGATTTGTCGACGCTGCTCAGGGGCAACATCAGGAGGGAAAATGTGAACTTCCCGGGAAGGGTCGTTCTTGAACAGTGTAAGCTGAGTGTAGAACTCCAACGTTGAGGGATCATTGAGATCTACGTCTCCTACTTTGGTATCAGTAATGTCCGCTGTGAGAGATAGAGGCGACCTACGAAGAGGAGAGTTGCTTGGTTGCTTATTCACTGTACTCACACCCAGAGCTTGCAGAGCGCTCTGCTGGTGCATGGGAAGTGGCGCGCGATGTTGCTCCTCAAGTTGGCCGCGCTTCTCGCGTTTCTCGCGATCAATTCGATCGCGCTCATCCTGTGGCAGCATTTTCTTATACTCAACCCTCAACTTTCGACCCATCACCTCAAGTCCATTCATCTTTTGAATGACGACAGCTGTATCTTCTGCGGTCGAGAAATTGGCGAATGCGAGGCCGCGAAAAACACCCTTGTCGAAGTGATAATTAAAGGCATATGGCTGAGGCAGATTCATCGAGGCCATGAGACCCTGAAGTATCTCCTTCCGACACTGAAATTGGATGTTCTTGATCACAATAGCGGTGGGAATGAGCTGGTCTGAGTCTGCGGACCCAGGTGTAGTCATCATACCACGAGAGTCTGCGGCCTGGCCCGCCATACTGGCCATGTCGTGTTCGTTCCCATTCATGGGCATGTTTGGATCGAATAGTTGGGGCATCTGAGGCATACCAATGCCGGCTTGATCAGTCCAAGTCTGCAGTAGTACAATCACATTAGTTACTGCAAACTCTTCATAGCAGACGAGGCATCATCACTCACGGTTGGCAGTGCCGCTCGACGATTCACGTTTCTCGAACCCATTCTGCCATTTCCATTCATCGGGCCGTTCATGGTGGCAACCCCTCCGTTGTAACCCCAAGTTTGGCTGTTTTCAAGCATGTATCCAGACTGCATGCCACTGGGTGCAAGCCGATCAAACCTTGACATGGAATCGTAGCCCGAACCACCGCTCATGCGATCATCATGGCCATATATAGAAGCCGAGCCCAGATGTTGTCCCAGAGCATCAAGCTGTCTTTGCGACCGAGCGTTCCCTAAGCCCGAGGACAGGCCGACAGTCGCATAGCCCTGCCTTGTTGACCCTGGAGATCGGTTCGGGCCCGAAGGATAGTCATAATACATTTCGTGTTGTTGTTGGTTCATGTTTACGCCTCCTTGAGGTGGGCTGATGCAGCTGCTGTGGGTAACCAGCAGGCTGCAGCTCCCTGAGTGCGACTGGAAGCTAGAGATAAAAAGAGGAAAAGCAGCGTGCAAAGCTTGGGCCTCTAGGCACTCGTCACGATGGGATCGAGAAGAGAACAAAGCGCCTGGGGGAGGCTGAAAGGATGTAGACCGAAGGTGTCGCGGTGCAGCAGCAGCAGCGATAGCGCGGGGAGCTCGGTTGCCTGGAGCGGATGTTGATCGATCGGAAGAGGTGGCTAGTTGGTGAATAGTTAGGCAGGATTGGAGGATTGGTTGGGCGGTCAGATGCAAGAATCCGAAAGCCAGGTATTAATAAGTATCACGCCGTTTCCGGACCACAGGCCGGGAGAAAGATGCGTCGCGAACAGAAAATCGTCAGGTCGGAAGCTACCGTAGGTTGGTCGATATACCCTATGTATGTAGCTGAAGATCCGAGACAAAGCCCAGAATAGAGGAATGAGCTCGTTTTTGACGTGCTCGTGCTGGTGGTCGGGAGCAGTGGGGAGAGGAAGAGAAGGAGAAAAAAGTCGGTATGCAGCGGAGAAGAGGGAAAAGATGGCGGGCGAAGGTTTGCGGGTTGGAGGAGGAGCCAGAGCCAGGACCCTTGAGAGAGAATTAAGTATGTACTGGGGTTCCCTTATTTTTCTCTCTCTTTCTTGTTGCTTTTTTCCCTGATTTCCCCCCCTTCTAGCGGATCTGTAAAGTAGGCGCAAGCTTGACAGCGGGAAGGATTGACAGAAGCCTCCGATGAAAGTTAAAAGTTGATTCCTAGGTATTTACTTGGGTTGGTGATTCACAGAGAACAGCAGTAAGCAACAACAACAGCAGCAGGGGAGCCGAGACCTTTGAAGTTAATTTTTCACGCGGTGGACGAGAGGACACAAGCAACGACCAAGGATTAGGGGGTTGGCCAATGGAGGAGAACGGCAGAATGGAACCCTAAGGAGATTTGACTTGTTGTTGTCGTAGGGGGCGCAAGGCAGCAGGGGGTGGTGGCGAGGCGCGGCGGCGAGAATGGGGAGCTGGACGGCCTGTAGTTTGTACCGTGGACAGGCAGCTTGAGGTGTGCCTCTAAGGTATGTGGCTCTAGTACTGTACCTCTGTGTAGTACCAGTAGAATGTGCAGTAGACCTAGGCAGGCACGGTAGGCACCTAAGGCACTCACTGTACTATCGCTGGCTTAAAGTAAATACTGATCGTTAGCGTGTGAGCAGCGCCCGGCAGAAGCTGTGCGGGCAGGCGCATGGGCAGCTGGGCATCCAGCTCCGGGTAGCGGCGATGTACCTGGAATAGTCCCTGGTAGTGAACGGGACCGGATAGAGAGCCGGTGAGCCACTGTATCTGGTGACAGCGGTGACCGGCCAGTGATCGTAGCAACGACCCTAGCAACCTGGTCGACGCCTGGAATGCGTTGGTCAGGTGGACCTGCGGACGGTACTTTCTCTCTCGCCCCGTGCGATAGAGCACTATGCTATATGTTTGTAGGTAGGTATGGGTATGTATCTTTTTAGAGCGGTGCAACTATGGCAAAGAGATTGTGGTCCTAGTGACCAAGTAGACATGTATTTACTGGAGAGGTAGTTTGGTGAATTCTATGCATGTGTGAATATGCAAGGCGATCATGTGGAAGGGGTCTTTCGAGGATCTCTTCGAGGCTTAAAAGGGATTTTCTCAAGACTTTTGAGAGGATAGGAGGACGAAAAAGCTGGACTGAATGACAAGTGGCGGGACTTGTCCCGGGAAATAATGCGAGGTGCAGGGTACAGTTTCGTTGTGACAAGCTGGGATGGAAGCGGGGTTTGGAAGATGGAGACACAGCAGAACGCCCTAAGAGACGATACCGAATGAAGCTGAACGCTCACAAGTAGTTTGCTAATAATAAGATAGTATTGGTTGTAGGTGATAAGACTAAGACGGTGAGAGGCAAGGGGACCAACAAGTAGGAAAAAGGATGCTATGTAAGGTGTTTATCATTCAGCTGGACTGGAATTTGGGAATTTGCAGAGCGAAAGTGGGCCAGGCGGGGAAGCGCAACACATTAACATCAATCATTTCAAGTTGACAAAAGCAGGCGTGAACAAGCAGAAGACGGGAGACTGCTTTGAGGTAGCTTTTTGTTAGGCATGTGTAGCTGCAGTAGTCAGGTGCCAGTGATGGGTGCATGGTGGTGTACATTTGAGCATGGTGAGGGCTTAGAATGGTCTCGATATATGCATCCTCAGTATGGGGGACCAGGTCCAATTGTTTGGGGCACAAGAATAGAAAGGGAGCACCAACCCATCTAATTGCCGCGATACAAGACATAACTTACGTTGCTGTAGCCATTTACGAATTTTGTATCGAGTTCTTGCGATACAAAACCCTACCCCACTCTGTACTGTGTCTAAAGCTACCGTTTCGGTGATGTAGCACAGTGTGGCATCCCGCACCACATACCTAACATATGTATCGCACATTGATATTGGAGGTAGGCATGTTTTAGTTCAATATGTATGTATGTGGTGCACAGGGCAACGACGCCGTTGCCAGTCCTTGCCTTGATTCAACATACGTACCGTGTAGTATGTAGATTGATTCAGATAGTACTCCTGCCCCAACTGAACCGATCGCGATGCACTTTGGCACTTACGCTGTAGATAGATTAGGTAGATATGTATGTTTATGATACTGATTGCTGCCCCCTTGACGGAGAGTTGCGTCAAGAAACGCTGCTCTACCTGTCTACCTGTTTACATACTCCATCCGACCTTAGAAGACACCCAAGCAGGCCCGAGACGGGAAAGATGAGGTGAGCAGGACCATCTATACAAAAGCAACAAGTAGCGTCGGCCTACTTGTACGGGTGGGATTGGGCGTGAACTAATAAGGTCTTGTCAATACGGTCCGTCACGGAGCAAAGTCTATCTCTACCCGCCCGCCTGTTGATCCATCCCACACATCCTACAAGTCCCGTGAGCATCACTACCACCATTATCCCACCGCACCAATATCCATGTAACATGCTACTAAGTTGCCAACTGACACACCTCCTACCACCCAACCTGTCTACAGACCTTGCAGAATCCTCCAATCATGAAAGCAACCATTACCAGGTACATACGTACAGTATACCCACCTTCGTTCTTCGCTCAACTTCACCTTGCACTGCCCCCTCATGAGGCTACATGGGAACAAAAGCGGGCGGTACCAGTCTCTGCTACGGCGCACGCGTGGCTCTCATTTACGGCATGCTTCTAGAAGTCGTGGAAGTGCTCCATTCCTCCAATACATATGTAGACGACACCATAGACTGATCCCTGTGACATCGCGAAGAGCCAAACATGTGGGCCTCATCTAGAAGAAACCAGGGTTATGTCTTTGTTCCTGCAGTTCCGCCGCCATCGATGGACGAGAAAGGAAATCGCGCAAACTCCAGAAGGTACCTATCTCTTGATGGGCTCCGAATGTTTCACTCTCCATGCCTCACCCACCTGAAGTCACTTGCGAACTTCCTAAGTAACTTTACCCGGTTACAGGGTCATTACTCTCAGACTTCAGGTAAACTCGAGTTCTACAGCTTATCAGCCGCCCCGGAACGAAATAAACGATGGCGATGATTTCTGCCCAAGCCCAGGCTCACTTATTAGCATAACCTCAGTCAGCCGCCTCGTAACTGCGGGAACTCCTGTCGACATAGTACCCTCGTGCTCCGCTAAATCCGTCCGAACCTTGGACTGGAAACTTGTATGTCTGTGTACTTGGCGTATCAAGCCGTGTGCCGTCTACAATTTTCATCGCGTACCTAAGGTGGGCTCCATCTACTATGTATGTAGTCATCTCAAATCAACCTATCCGGATATGTGCCTCGCCTGTGGCCCTTAGGGCATCCCGAGCCACGATCCATCTGTCCCGTTAGCGTCGCGAACCGGTCTTGAACCCCTATTTGTTAAAGTGGGCAGTGAGACGGGAATTCTCGAGACCAGATTTCCGGGCGTCTGGAATAGCTCCGTCATCGACGCCAGAGGGCAGAATGAACGACACGAAGAATGCCCATCAAATGCAGCCAAGTGGACTGCTATCAACCGAACACAATTTTTGGAATTACTACTGCGCTGGGCTGTTGCACATCGCATTTTACTCGATGCGAATCATTCCAGAATGCATTGCAGACCCGCGGACTAAGGTACGATACTGTGAGATGGAAGCGCAACATGCAGCTCATATCGCTGCTATTGCATACACCTACTGTATTATTTCGTGCATCTTTCACGAATCTTTAAGTACATTGACACCTTTCAGGCCTCCTCTCCATGTCGAACCCGTCATGGGATGGGTATTAGTATCTTCCACTACTTCACTGTTAAGCTGTGCAATAAGGCAGATGTTTCAACTCGTATCATGTATCCTTCGACGTTGACTCTCCAATGCAGGTCTTTCCTCGGAATGAGCCCCCGAAATAAATTCCTTCTGAGGAAGCTGAATTACAAAGTCGGAACGAGTGGGGCCAAACGGGAGTGAGGCTCGTGCCTGAACATCAAGCCCCAGCAGCCCGTCAATCTAATTTCAATGTTCTTAGGGATGGAGATTCTAGAAGATGACCAAGATGTTCTAGAGAGGGTTCAAATCGAGTAACGGCTTTGGCGTTCTCCATAATCGCCAGATGGATCAGCATAAGAAATGACGGCTCAACCGTGGTGAGCAAATCAGTGAACTTGGGGCGCATGCCTCCCGCTCGACCATGGTTGCCATTGTCTTGGCAATATCACCTTGAGAAATCACCGTCCGCTAGTGTCAGTTAGCATTGGACCCTTGTACGAACATTCTTGAGGCGGTCTCTGGGAGGGTTCGTCACCTCTTCAGACTCTCGTGCGCTCTAGTCCAGTCCTTCCGTAAGGAGCTGCTCACAATCTTCGAGCCGATAGAGGAACCACTTCTACCTTCGTATGGGCGGAGGAATGGGTACGTCCCCACGTGCTGCCGAGAGATGGCTGCCCCATGACCGTGGCCCGAGCCAACCATTGCCCATTCGTGCTATGACTAGGCGCCGCTCGATTTGCGATCTGCTGAACAGTGGCGAGTCCAAATGTCGCTACCTTTAATCCAATGAGCCTAGCGGTGCTTTCTTCTTCGTTAGCAGCGGATAATGAAGACCACAACCCAGACTTGGCGAGGCAAGACATACAGCCTCCCAGCTTAAAGCATCCTTTCCTTATGGGCCTCTTGCCGAATTATTCAGGCCACAGCACGGTCCGAGGGCCTCTTGTGTTGCGCCTCTGCACCAGGCGTATTGTGCCACTGGCACACTGCACTCACATCTGCTATAAGTTAACTATCTAACAGAGCTCGTGTTCTGCTCCAGATCCCTTCGTATAACAACTGAACAAGCTATGAATAGTTAGGGTATCTAATTTTGGGACATATGGCGGCTTAGCCATAGCATGGTTTTAGATCGTCCTTCCAAGATCTTTTCCTGTGCTCGACTAACAATTCTTCGCGGTCCCAAGCCTTTGATCTTCAAGTCTTCAAGTTTCTTGGGCTACATTGTCCAACCACAAGCTGCTTTAGAGGATTTCTCAGGGTTATAGAACTGGAGAGGGTTGTTCCATAACGGCATTCCCAAGGTGATGAGCCATCAGTGAAAAACATTGCTTCTGTACTCCAGTTTGGGCTCTCCAAACGCTGGCCCAATCGGTATCCTGCCATCTGTACTACCATTTGAATCCGTCGGCGAGATCCCGTCAGCTCATTACACAGACGAGCCAGGATTTCTTAAATGGCGCGAAGATATCAGCCATCTTCTCCACTTTGTAGTCCTCAGCTTTAAAAGATTGCCGTCATTCTAGATTACAGGAGTCTAAAAAAAAAAAAAGATGACGACTAGTGTTCATACCAGTAGTCTATGTTGATTGGCACTCAAGTTTTCGTTGCAGCATCTTGGATAATTTTGCCACGGTTAACCTACCATACATTTTCCACTGCGAAGAACTTAAATGCATCCGGATGTTACTTGATCCCAACAGGTCAAACACTTCCTCATTAGGGACCTTTGAGTGACGGTACCTAGCATAATCGCGACTCGATGCCCTGACTCCAGAACCGTCGTCTGGATTTCATACTTGGTTCGTTCTCGGTCCAAATGTTCGCAAATATGTGCTTTAGCCTGAGTGCAGATACGTACTCGGTATCCTTAGACAGTTTATGTACGAAGCCAAACGTGTCTGACAGTCCCATGCAGCCAAGCGAAGCCTGGCGTGCCGTGGTGTTGCGTATTTGCCAGTGTCTGTCCTACGCGTATGATACGCCCGTATCGATGCCCGCTGCACGTTGAGCTCTGGTCCAGATTCGGCAAACACCAGCCTTTGTTGTCTTTCGCTTTTTCAAGTCTGAGTTCTGCCTTGCATATGCATTGCTGACAACTGCTGCTGGAAGGCTCTGACTCCATATTTAGAAATGAAGTACAGGGTTCGTTTGGTGCGAAAGTCTGTACGTGTCACTTATGCTGTGATTCAGCCATAGTGACTTCGATACATTTGCATACTTACGAAACACACTAAAGGCATACCGGTATTACGTGTTTCCGTGAGATATGTTCTGCCTGTTTATTAGCGGGGATACGCGAAAGAAATGGCTGAGATGCCCTCAGGAAGGGGTGCTGTTGCTGTGGGAAAATGGAAATAGTCAAGAACAGTGTGATAAACATACTTCTTGTCTTGCAACAAAGTATATTATCTATTCTGCTGTGGGGTATGTGGTGACTTTCGTCCATTGTTTCTCTCTACAAAGACTTCCGAACTGAATCCACACTACATCACGGCTCACTTGATCACAGATACTCAACTGTAATGCAGAAAGATATAGGAAATCTAAATGAAACCTCTCTTCTATAAATAACTATAACCTGACACAGTAAAGGCATAGCAGTTTGTCTGGAATCGCTAATCTCTTGTTACTTTGTTAGGTAGCTAAAGGCGTAAGTCCAGCCTGAATCAATAGGTAACTACTTTCGTTTTATTCTGTGGCAGATATCCTTGCGGCAAGTCCTCTAAGCCATCGGTCATCACGATGCAGCTTGAACATGACAACAGTGATAGATTTACATCTTCACGCGGCGTAAGATGTAAACATACCAAAATGAGGGTATGATGCATGCAATCTGTCAGAAACCTGTCCTGTGGAGACGCCGTATGTTGCATCCGGGCTTTTGATTCTGTGGTTTTCTCTCTTTTCTTTCCTTTTCCCTCTAACATGTTCTTTACTATAGCATAGCACAGTTTGTTTTCCAGCACATAGGGGTTACATCAAGCCATTACTGGTCCCAAAGGAAAACAAGGTAAAAGCACCTGTGATAACTTCTTTGCCGTTAGCCTGTTGTGTTGCTAGCTCTGAATGGTTTCTGCCCATGCGCAACAAGATTCAGGCGGAGAACTTTGACTTGGCAGTTGATGTGGTGTTATTAAGAAAGTACCTTTGAGTAATTCATTGCAAAAAGCAGCCAGACAAACCTGGTCCACGACCCAAGCTCCACAGCTGTGTTGAGTTGCTGCAGAAGCTTGCAGGCAAGCTTCCAGAGGTATACGAAACCAAGCTCACTGGTCCAGGAAAGGCCGGGCCAATTAGGTTGTAATACATATTTGCAGACAGATATGCACACATTCATGGAATGGATCTCAGAGCACTTTTTACAAGTCTACTGGCTAGTAACGGGTATGCCGACAGACGCTGAATTGTGCACAGTACCTACGGCCGATGTTTGACCAGCTCGTATCATATTAACACCGCAAGCTGCTGGAAACGAGTTTCTTGGCATGGCAAACCGATATTCCTGCCAAATCCGTGCTGGTAGCTAGATGGCCTGTGGAACTTGCCTAGTCTCTATATACTCATGCTCCAGCTTTGACACATAATCACCATACATAGGTATCGTTCGAAGTGAAGCAGCTGCAGAAACCAGAGGTACCTAGGTAGCTTGATACTTTCCACTAAGTTATATTATAAACTGAGAAGTCCAAACCAGATACATGCAGGGTACTAGTAGTTCATTCCATAGCATACTTTGATTTGGAACCGTGATATCAACCGCAATATGCTTTGCACATGAGATGCTTTTGTTGTCTGTTAATACAAGATCGGTGTTAAGCCACGGGGAGAGCAATGTGGCTCATACTGTGGCTTGACAGGCACCAGCCATGCACGGCCACAAGGGCCGGCCCGGGTTCTAACGGCCTCTGGGGCAGTGGCACGCTTGAATGGGGTCTGGACATTTGAGCTTCAGTACAATCTCACAACAAAAGAGTGTACTGTTCAGCCAAAGCGTCACAACTTGGCATGTTTGAAGACTCCAAGACAATGACGTTTCGATCACAAAGTGTTGATGAGAACCTTGTCAAGTCTGCCGCACAGTGGACCACAAACATGCTGTGAGCAAGTGTGTATTTGCCTAACGCATCACTTGCCATGGCCAACTCATCAGCTTATGATGGGCAATGGAAAGCGGCATGATCCTCAAACCACGGATGTGTCTCTTTGCTAAGCCTCCAATCCTGTGAGTCAACCATATCCCTACCATTCACTTCTACCGTTATGCCCTCTGGAAAGCCCCTCGAGCCACCGAGAGGCTTTCTCGACAGCCTCATTGAAGTATGTGTTTCTCCCCTCAGGCTCAGAGGCTCTCCTTGTCCGCCGAGGTTTTTCCGAAGACGACCAAAAGATGCATAGCGCAAATCTACACTCAAGGCGGGGTTGTCTGTGAAGATGGAAGCTGTCCAGAGCCTGACATCCAGGCCTGCCTTGCCTGGCTCCTGATGAGCTGGAAGCTGTTTGCTGGTGTTAGGCGCTGAAATCATTCACTGGTTCCTACCTAGGTAAGCCAGCTAACTACCCCGACCCAACCTACCTACAGCACGGGCGACCTTCACCTGCCCTAGAGCCCGGCGCAGCGCAGCACGATATAGCACAGCACAGCGCAGTGCAGCCTGCACGAGTCCCAAGCACCTGTACACACACCTCACATACATCAGGTCCTGAAGTTTGCGCCGCCTCTCCAATTTCTTCTGTCACATTGAGGCTTTGGACCAAAACACAACAACAAAACATTTCCACCACTCCAGTTCAATCCTTGACGCGCAAACAATTCCGTTCGGAACCCTCGTGTCTCTCAACATCGTTTCCCGTATCGAACATTGCATAACCTGCCATATCGACGATATCACGCTTTTTTCTTCGCGACTTGATACATAAACAATGGCTGGAGGCAAAGGCAAATCTTCAGGTGGAAAGAGCTCGGGTGGGAAGACTTCTGTCGATGGTCCCAAGAAGCAGCAGAGTCACTCGGCTCGCGCTGGACTTCAGGTAAGCTGCCAAACCAATGCATCATCTATTTGTCTTTTCCGGCGCATGCGATCTGTGCATCGAGTCCGTTCTCGCGGTGTCTCCTCGACACGTCCTTCTTTGGTGCCAGTATAACTTCATCGATACAACTGCCCCTCGCCCACCCGATGCACGACGCGCACGCATGTACACAACCACATCGAATGACGCCAATAAACTTGAGCTACACCAAATCACAAGTTTCATCTACTATTGATGCACACTGCCTGCTTCTGCAACGCGATAAGAGCTTTCCATCTTGACATCACCCAACGTTGCTATCGTTGCTTCACCATGACCGATTTACTGCCCATTCTGATATCCGACGCGCATCAAAACTTTTCTCCTTCCCGGCCTTCTTACTGCACCATCCTTGCTTGTTGTTAGATTGTTATATGGATGACAGGGCTAATACAAGAACTCTTGCCAGTTTCCATGTGGTCGCGTCAAGCGTTTTTTGAAGCAAAACACCCAAAACAAGATGCGTGTCGGCGCCAAGGCTGCCGTCTATGTCACTGCTGTTCTGGAGTACCTGACGGCTGAAGTTCTTGAGCTTGCAGGAGTGAGTCATTGCCCCCCTTCTCGTCCCACGTTGTCCGCCACCCTCAAGTGCTGCCTAGTCGCCTGCTCCTACAGCTATTCCCAACGCTACTTTCCGTGCTTGACTGACTTGCAACCCTTTCCAGAATGCTGCCAAGGATCTAAAGGTCAAGCGTATCACTCCTCGCCACCTGCAGCTTGCCATTCGCGGTGACGAAGAGCTCGACACCCTGATCCGCGCCACAATTGCGTTTGGTGGTGTACTACCACACATCAACCGAGCTCTGCTGCTCAAGGTCGAGCAGAAGAAGAAGAGCAAGGCTATCGAAGCATAAATGACAACGTTTGGTTTGGTGTCGAAAGGCGCGTAGTGGTCTTTTTCGTCTATGGTCTGGTCTCGAGTCTGGGAAGGGTTTCTTTTGCTTGGAAGAAAATGGCGCGTTGAGCAATATGGCAGGCTAATAATGGCGGTACATTTCTTAACACGTGTGGAGTCCCATCCGGCCGTGTAGAGCTCCCATCACCCCCGCCGTTGATGCGTGAGCAGAGGGTGAGTTTCAATGAGCAGTGGCATGGCTGTTGGCCGACACACCTTCGTGGGGATACTGAAACCACCAGGCTGCGCGGTCGCCCAGGAGATCGAGTTAGTGCAGTCATTGCCCTTGTGGTCTTCTTGGACAGCTTGTAAAATAACAATTCCGATTCCTGTCTAATCTCACCGCTCTTCCTTGGGTCCGTTGTGAGTAGCATGAAAGTGTTGAAGATGTGGTCCTTTAATCCTTTGACCTGTAAAAGCTAGTGGTCTTGAAGAAGTATGGAAGTGCTGTCAAGCAACATTTGTTTCATTGTAGGGTGTAGGGACCCTAGTAGAAATTTGTAATTGACGAATCTACCATGGATAAACATCCAGGATGACCGCTCGCAGACAACTTTGTTTGCCTCATCTTCTCCGAAGTAAGGTCAGCCCAGGTCGATTGAATTCAACTCTCTCTATTGACCGAACATCATGATATGCCTTAAAAGGGCCCTGGTGCCTCGCTACAGTGTATGCTCCTGTCCGGAATATCAATCTCTCTGGTGCTTAATTTTGCCCATATATTCAATCGTACGCCCACCGCTTGAAGCGGAATATCATGCCAAACAGCCTCTAAGGCTCGAGCAAGCCATGGATATCGGACGCACGTTTGAGTTGACAGGCTGTTGCCCATGTTACGATGTAAGCCGGAAACTAACAACGACGTCAACGGGTCTGCTGAGCCTTGGCCACTAGGTATAACTTGTTGAGCATAGGTTCAAGCCTCGTCTCGTTGTCCTTTAGGAGCAAGGCCTTACTGGACGGCCTTTGTTAGAAGCCATATGGATAGCCACGATGACCAAGCCTCAATGAGACCCTTTGTTGAGAAGGATTGTCTTCTTCAGATACTGGATGATACCTATCGCTGAGTGCCCAAGTCTTTCCAAAGTTTTTGATATTGTGTTAACAAAGTGCGTTTTGATCAGCTTTCATATTTATCTCGACTGCTTTTTTCTCCTTTTGAGAAGCGGCCGTACTGCTGGGCCTTTGTTATTCGGGACAAAGTCCAGACATCACATATGAGAGGAGCGTCTTAGGGTCTACCCGGGCTATACGCCCGTCTACGCTTTTCCCTCTACACAACCCTGCTACATTTCCTCCCTATTATATCTTTTCCTTGATTTCACTTTTGTGCCTTAATGAATTTGTTCTCACACTCTTTCCAAGAAGCCTGTCTTGATTAAAGATTCCACATTTCTTTAGCAGAGACTTGACGTCCTGCTACCCTATCTCCTTAATTTCCGCCCGAGAACTAGTTTTGGCTGGGTTCTAGTTGTGTTAAACCATTCATCCGTGATTGAAGCAGGTAATCCATCCTTGTTCGGCTGAGCAAAGCGCTCAATTTAGAAGCCAACTTCTTCAGAATTATCTACACGATCATTGCAAAGACGGAGACCAAGCAATCTTTTCTGATCACATCCACACCGCATTGAAATCCAGAATGCCTTCACGCGGGATATTACCAAAACTTTCCATCTTCAGTTTACGGTCCTCCTCCGGTTCGTTGCCATCACCTTCGGTGGTGTCACCGCCGTCCGTCAGTCCCTCGGCTAGGTCGGTCACATCCTCGAACCCGATATCACCTCCAGCCCGTTTGCACCTTCGAAACATCCTCCCCTCGACCCCTGACGCACTCCCAACACCTCCTCTGCCTCCACCAAAGCCCCGACCCTGGGTATGGCAGTGCCATAGCTGCCTGACAATCTATCAGCTCGGCTGCACGCGGCGCTGCCTCAACTGCTCGCACACGTACTGTGTATCCCCACCACCCGCGGTATCGTCCTCCAAGGTGTACACCACTACGGGTAAGAGAAGGCGCAGGAAGAGGGCCCCGCCCGGCACCTGCGCCGCCGAGTTCGACTACGCCGGCTGGCGCGAATGGGGCGCCTGGCGCCGCAAGGTGTTGGGCCTCGAGGCCCAGGGCCGCTGCGACGAAGCGGCGAGGAGAGCGGCGTTCGCGAGCAAGCGTCACGATTGCTGGCTGGACTGCGATTCCCCGTCACAGTGCTGCCATACGCGGCGCGACGTCGCCGAGGAGATCGTCGCCCAACGGCGGGCGTCAGCTATGGCGATGCGGAGGCTGAACAGAGTGCACTCGAGTCCGACTTCACCAACAAGCGCAGAGGATCGGTTGCCGTTGAATTTGGCGTTTGAGCTGGACGCGGACAAGGGGGAGGATGAGCAAAATAGTCCCACGAGTCCGCTCAGGCAAGAGAACTTCTTCGCAGAGCCGGCAAGTCCACTGCGACGGGGGAAGGACAATATGAAGAAATTCACTTGGCCTTGGTCGCGGGGAAATACCGGAGGCTCCCCCGTCGTAGACGCCAGGCAGATGAGCGCGAAGACGTTACGTGGACTCATGGACCAGGATACAGATCTGATGCCGATCGACGAAAATGACGAGTACACAGATGAAGCTGCTGCATCTTGGTCATGGCCTCGGTCGGGGCCATTGATGGTCCGGAATGTGAGCGAAGCGGCAGATGAGATCGCAGTAGATGAGGATGAAGGTTGGGAGGACTGTGATTCGGGATCCGATTCTGGCAGTGATGATAGCGACTCGTGTAGCTCATGCTCGGACGACGAGCATGACTGCTTTGGGCTTGAGCCCAAGTAAAGACCCTTGGGCCCGGACCGTACTTAGGTGTCCATTTACCGGAGTAGCAAGATATATTTGTATTTATTAAAATCGGCTTTCATGATAGTGGACGAGTAGGTACCGATTGTCCGGCCTCTCTACGACCTACCACACACTTGCGAACCCACTTGTTCCAGGGTACCCATCATGCGATCTCTTAGTACGTGCATTCAGATCACAATGGTTTCAATTCAGGGCTATTGTCGTTGACCATATCTGCCTAGATGTGCAAGTCTACTGCTACATCTCTTCATGATGCGGATGGGAGATGGGTTTGTACTTAGCTAGATACCCGTATAAACTAGGACGTCGGGATTATCGCCTTTGACGTGCAGTGAGCTCCTAAACCCCTATAGAGTAATAGCTCCTTCAGGAGTTACATATCGTGGTACCTATGCACATACTAGAATGGTGTCCCACCCCCCACAGGTTGGTACAGCACAGCACGACGCGTGACTGCCAATTCAATTTACGCGTCTCCAAGTCCGTCCACGATTGTCATGCTTGCAATTCAGATATATAAAGATCACGACCGCTAACGCAGTTGAGCTTCCAACGAGTAACGACCAGATCCTTTACCCAAATCCTTCCTTAATACAGCTGGCATAGAAGTTGAAGAGGAATCATCATGTCTGATTTTGAGGATGAAATGGACGTTGATGTCCCTGCGGCATCAAACGACATCACCTTCTCCTCCAACAACACCGCTAAGGGAAAACGAAGCGCTGCGAATCTTCCTGTGGAAGCTGAAGACTCCCTGCCATGGTAAGACTTGTCTTTCTTTGGAGATTGAATGTATGTCCCTGACCAAGGCTTCGTGCAGGGTAGAGAAGTACCGTCCGGTGTCTCTCGCGGACGTGTCTGGCCATCAAGACATCTTGGCTACCATCAACAAATTCGTCGACTCTAATCGTCTTCCCCACCTACTTCTCTATGGTCCCCCGGGCACCGGAAAGACTTCAACAATCCTGGCGCTTGCGCGACGCATATACGGCCCAGAGAACATGCGACAGATGGTCCTGGAGCTCAACGCGTCGGATGATCGTGGTATCGATGTGGTTCGAGAGCAGATCAAGACCTTTGCATCTACGAAACAGATTTTCACAATGAGTGCCGCCTCACGCACGACGGGAATGGCGGGATACAAGCTCATCATACTGGACGAGGCCGATGCCATGACCAACGCAGCCCAGATGGCGCTGCGAAGAATCATGGAAAAATACACAGCCAACACCCGATTTTGCATCATCGCAAATTACACACACAAGCTATCCCCTGCCCTTCTCTCCAGATGTACTCGCTTCAGGTTCAGTCCTCTGAAGGAGGCTGATATTCGGGTCCTCGTCGACAAGGTTGTGTTGGAGGAAGCAATCAAGATTGATGCGGAGGCGACCGATGCACTCGTCCGGCTGAGTAAAGGTGACATGCGTCGGGCCTTGAATGTCCTCCAAGCCTGTCACGCATCCAGTGAGTATTACCTAAGCCCGTTCGACGTCGAAAGTGCTGATCGTATCCTGAAGGCACTCCACTACAACCGAGAGATGCGCCCAAGATACCCGAAAAGGATATTATCCGGGAAACCATCACAACAGAGACCATCTACAACTGTATCGCCGCGCCACCGCCTGATGCTATCTTGAAGATCACCAACACGCTCCTATCTACGAGTGATGTCACGACGTGTCTTTCCACCATCAACTCACTCAAAGTTGCAAATGGTCTTGCGCTAGCAGACATTATAACTGCCTTATCGGAACAGCTCGCTACGATAGAGGTCAAACCCGAGGCTATGATACGATGGCTTGATGGTCTAGCAGAAATCGAGTACAGGGTCTCGGGTGGTGGAAGCGAGGCAATCCAAACTGGGGCGGTGGTGGGAGTTGTACGCGAAGGCTGCGAGCTGATGGGATGACGAACGAGTGTCAAACCAGACAGACAGCTCGTGTGATGATAGATACCCAGGTCATATAAAACCTAAATTGTAGGAAAATAGATGTGAAAGCAGATCGTGTCCCATGCCTAAGTACGTCCCCAGATCTAACGCAAGCTACTTGTCTAATGCTACCTGGATAGCCGACACTGCTCGACTCCACCCTGAAGCGACGCGTACACACCGGCGACTAGCCTCATGGTAAGCTCATGAACAGCTCTAGCAACTTGGGATAGTCGGGGGTACTGCAGGCAAGTATCAGTATAGCACACAATCGAACATTGGTCAACTACTCACCCCATTCCCGTCACCGGATCCCAGCCCTCAATCGCGGGGAAACCCTTCGTCTTACAGGCTCTGTTATCCCCAACAGTGACGTCCTTGAATACCTCCGGGTGCGAATACAGCACCTGATGCACGAAACCAACCGGCTTTTTACCTGCCGCGAGCCGCTCCTCATTGATCAAAGTGATGACGGAGCCCCACAAGGGACACGACGCCGAGGTGCCGCCAATCCTCAACAGCTCGCCGCCATTGGAGATGACGAAGTGATCGCCGTTGGCGCTGACGTCCGGGTACGCGCGACCCAGCCGGTTGAAGCGACCCTTGCCGGACTTCGCATTGCTATAGTTGCCGCCGCCGCCCTCGTAGCTGTCAAACTCGAGCTTCGCCTTGGACAAGTACGTCTGAACGTTGGTTTTCTGCCACTCCGGCATGTCGTAGATGTTGGAGAAGCCGCCGCCGGACTGGAAGCGCGTCGTCGCCACCTCGGCGTCTTTTCCCGCGGTGGCATTCGGGGGTAGGTACGTCGACCCGACCGAGAGGATGTACGGACAGCTGGCCAGGAATTGCGGGTTAAAGACGTCCTTGTTGGGGCCCATGCAACCCGTCGGTGACACCTTCGAGGGGAAGCCTCCTACGCCGTCATCACCCGATGCGATCATCACCGTTGTGCCCTGCAGCCCAAGCTTCATGATCTCAGCGCACTGGCGCTGCTGATAGCTCTCTGGTAGCTCAGCCTCGGCGCCACTGTATGAAATGCTGATCACGTTGGTGGGCTTATAGACTGCGCTATGATGTCAGTGATGGGCCTCTTGGGAACGCCGGTTTCTTGAGAGCTGGTATTCGGGGAGGTACGAACCTCCGCACATCAGCTGACCGCTATATCCGCCCTTGTCGTGGGGATTGGGATATTCGGGATCTTTACACTCGGCTCTCACACAATTTCCTTTCTCGCCGTAGGCTTCGAAGGAACAGTAGCTGCCATCGATCGCATTCCAGAGATCTTGTCATTCATGGTTAGCCAAGCGACACGATTAGTAGCCTTGTGAGCCACCATCACTCACTGTTGAAGAAGCCCGTGTATTCCAGCGGCTCGGACTGCTGCGCCTGTTGGTACCACTCATCATCGACCTGGAATAATGCAGGCTCTTGCGGCCAGATCAGACCATATGCCATCTGGAAGTCGAGGTTGGACTCCGACCCGGCCAGCCTAAGGTTCTCAGTCGCACCCTCACCGCCGTCAACGGATAGGAGCTCGGGATGCGTTCCATTGGGGATATTGCTGCGTATCGGTCAGAAGCTTCCCCCAAATAACCCAGAATATTCGTGTGGGGGACGGACTCAGTGAAACCAAAGAAAAAGGTGTCGAGATCGTATTGTGTATAGTGCTGGCTGAGCGATTGGAATATGCCCATCTTGTTGTCGGGATGGTTTCTAGTTCCTTTCGGGATGCCGTAGAGTTCTGGCCACAGGAATGTCAGTTCAGCTTCGAAGCTTCACTTTCCCCTCGATGGGAACGCTTACGTCTTATACAGTCGGGAGTGATATAGGTGTCGCAACCCTTAGCTAAAGAATAATTGCCACTGGCGATGTCCATTGGGTTGATCGGCTCGGCAAATCGCAGAGGACCTTCGACGTTCGGGTTTGTCGTGCGTTTCATCGGGGCTTTCTGTGGTCTGCTACGCTTGCTCATCATATGCGCTACATTCTCGTACTGCACAGGCTGGGCGTGCCGGGGAAGGGCCCGGGCATGGCTTTCTCGTGTCGCTGGCTGCTGTGTATTGCCGTGCCCCATGAGCTTGATCCCAGGCGTGATATAATCCACGTGACGCTTCACATGTTTTGGTACGTGGTATCTACGGACTTAATCAGCGAAGGCACATGGTTATTCCGTCGCACTCACTCATCGCAGGCGATGTTCCTGACGCCGGTTTCCTGATGCTCCCATACATGGTAGTCGGTCAGCAACAAGTCCTCGACCTGACTCGTGGGAGCGTCGAATTGTATCCACTGGTAATCGATATCGGTCAACACAAAAGCACTCGGATCGTGTTGCTAGTTTGACTCACTTGTTTATTGTCCGACTGTGAGATGCTATGTGAAGGGATACCAGCTGAAACGAGCCAGTCCTTGACGGCACGGATAGTGGTCTCTGAAGGGGAGAAGAAGTCGACCACATCTTCTGCGGAGAGGTGTTTTCCGTAGTTCTTCGACTGAGGATCAGATCTGGAAGCATCTATCAGCCGAAAAATCGTCAAGGCTGCAGCACATGGCGACTGTACATGTCCATCAATAGCTCATGGCCCCGTTTCAGGTTCGGCTGATTCAAGCCTATGCGCATAGGCAACAAGACTTCTGATCTTGCCCGTTCGATTTTGGTCCAGGCATTTCCTTGGGACCCTGATCTCTTCTCGTGTCGGACGTGGGTATGCGGAACGCTGCGTTTTGATGGGACAGTCACATCCTGCACCTTATGGGTGTAGAGAGGGTTCCCCCAAACCAGTCCCGATCCCAGAATGCCCAATAAAGAGACCAACCCGAAGACCTTCATGGCAGCCAGTTCAATAAAGGGATAAAACGGCAGAACCGACCCAACATAAGGAACCTGTAAGGGGCCAGATCTTATCTAACGCGGGCGTTGTTAGTCTTATATAGTCTTCAACATCGTTCGTCGACGATCTACGTGCGTGTGCCTCCGTTCCGCTTCCAGCACTCATTGCATTCGACATTCCATGACGATGACCCGTGCCGAAGCAACATATGGTTGTGGTGCAAGCCAAGTCCTGCAAGCTTAAGCCTATTCAATCTCAGGTGATGAGACGGGTAAATAGCTTATATCGCTCACGTTCTTTATTCCAGGCACTGGCCCTTATCTCACCGCTGGGCATGGCCATTTCCCAGCTTTGGGGTAAGACGTTCGCGGGGCACAATTTCATGCGAATGATTACATCGTCCTGCGGTAGATGCTACTTACGTGCCTAGATCTAAGACATATCTTGGCATGATCTCTTTGTCTTGGTTTATACCTGTCTACATGTCACCTTGATTTAAACGGGTACAGCTAGGAATATTGATTTCAAAGAGCAAGCAGTGACAGGCTGACTGAAGGGGGGTGGTGGGGGGGGGGGGGGTTAATATTGAGCACGCCTGCTGAGTTGAGCGACCACGTGCTAACCCTCAAGGTTCCAGCGAGATGGAGGATGATACAGATGGATCGACCTAGACCCGTGTTGATCATAAATACAGCAGGGTCGCGATCGACCATCCCAACACATGTCAAATTAACCGGCGACGGGGGACGGCAGCGAGTAGATAATATTACACGAGGGCTCGGGTATATCCGATCTCTAGACGCCGATGTAAGGATGCTTGGCATGACCAGCGGTTCGGGGCAAGACCCTTGCGTCTCAACAAGTGACACGCCGATGAGTGTCGGAACTCAAAAGGTCGTATTGTGATGTGGCTCCTACTTTGACTACTATTATGGTATTAGAACGCGCTGGTTGGAGGGGGCCATACAACGGGACCATATAAGCGTCTGCGACCCCTGAGAGTCTCACTTCCTCTAGGCTTCTCGATCCCACAGGCTCAGATATAGACTCGACTAGGGATCCCACCATTGTAAGAATGGGTAAACCATAGCTACTCATCATGTTCTTTGTCTGTCCATACTAATGCCTTTCTAGAAGCAAAGGAGGGCGAGAACCTAGGTCATCGTATTCTTGGATTAGCCAGTCGTTGACGTCTTTCCTGAGGGCGTTCGGCTCTTCTTCCGGGTATCTTAAATCCCAGTACTCCTCCTCCCCATAGTACTCGGACATTGTGTCTTCTGTGATGCCATAGATATTGCCACAGACACAGGCTTTTTCCAGGTCAAGGGTCTTCCGTACTTTGCGAAGTAGAACAAGCCACGATGTTGACCTGAGTTCGATGTCCCTCAGACAAAGGTGACGGAGCGTCTCTCTGTGTCTCTTGAAGACCGCCATGAGCTCCTGTCGCTCGCAACTGATGGTACCAAGAGTAAGAGAGGTCAAATGTGCCCAGCGATGCCCTGGGCGTACTGTGTGGTAAAGTCAGCGATCCGCTTAGCGCTCGATAACCACATCTGAGAGGAGGCCTTCTCCTAGCTTGAACAAGCCGTTTGCCGCTGCTAACGCAACAGCAAAGAAGTATTCCCTTATGATGATTATAGCAACTTGATGAGCACAGGCAGAGCATACTTACAGATGTTCTCTAGCCTAGCGGGGAAGCCATGTAAATCTGAACAATCAGAGAAAACCACGTAGATATCCTCTAGCCGAGCCAGCGACGCGATAAAGTCTCGGACAAGGCCACTCTCCACCATTTCGCGACATTCTGGTACCTCTGTACCCCACACAGGTTCAGGTCCACTGTCATCTAGTCCGGTATCGATGAACATCTGCAGGGTCTTGAGATTTGCGCAAGGGGACAGGGCCCGGCTGAGCTCAACCGGTGGCTTCTGGAAAAACCTCCAACTGAGCTGACCGATGGTCAGTTGCTCGAGCTGTATGTTGCTCTGACAGACAGCAGACAGCAAGGCGTCAACATGGCGACAGGCCTCAGGATCAAGATACCAACTTGGCGCTACCAGACAGCTGTCAAACGGTGTCTTTCGTCTGCGACTGCGGACCTGACTGGGGTGAAAGCGAAAATCGGATGATACAGTGGCGTTCCGAAGAGATGTGAGGCGAAGCATGACTTCTCCGAGGATGGAGAAGTCAATGCCTTCTGCCAGGATTCGATCTTGGTGATCCATGACAAGTTGGTATCGCCTGTAAAAGGCGTCAAGTTGAGCATTGCTTAGGCGAGGGGGTGGTCTTTCGTTTGAATAACGAGCGCATACTTTCTCCAGATTGCGTTTGTGATTGTATTCAGACTGGAAGTCGTCTCGCGACATTCGTCGAGTGTCCAGGGTCGCGCAGATATATGCAATAGAATGGATATTCTTTGAAATGACGGGGTCCATCGAGAGACGTCTGAGGATATCTAGGTCGTCGTGATGAAGGTAGAAGACGATCTCGCGAAAGACATAGCGAGCGGCGACATGAGCAAAAGCCCTGCAGCATAAGCGAAATCGGCGCACATCCGCAACGTCCAGATACGAGCATACTAGGTCTAGAATCTCGGGTATGGCGAGAGCATCCATGGCTTGACGTCGAGTCTGGCTTGAGCGAGCCAGAGGGGTCTGATGATGATGCTAATAACGAGGTTGCGAAGTTGGAGTGGAAAGGTACCTGCTTGGGTGAGGAAGGCACTGATGAGATACAGAGTTACCTTACGGGCTGCAGATGTACCTATCGCCGCGTGCCTAAGTCACTTAACCGCCAACGATGCGGGTTGCCTGCAAAATTTGGTGGTGCAGTAACTACCCGTCAAACGCGCTCCTGGGGCTGATGCCCCACGCCACATACTACGGGCAAGTAGGAGGTAGAAAGTAGGTACTTATTTAGGCATGGGCGTATACATTAGGTAGGTGCCTGCATTTTCTTCAATAGGCCAATCATCTCACTACGGCGTCATGTGATGGGTAATGGACTTGCTATTTGACGATCATTTATCTCGAGTTATTACTACATTCATCGCATTCGTCAACATCTCATGCTAAACAGACGCCTCATAATTCATCGTGGGAACCTTGCCGTCTGCCTCGCACTTGTCCGTCCCAGGGTTTGACCTTGCCCTGCACAATGTCCATCACGAAACCACCAACCGTCTCTGGCACGATCTTGGCATCTGTGGGATATGGGAAGACCTGTCCGAACATCGGATTCTGCACGGAAAGCGCAGGGAAGCTGTCTGGCACCAGACCCAAGGGTACGGCCAAGTCTGCATATTCATTCGCGTCAACGGTCACGAAGTTGAGGTACTCGTTGTACATCTTCGCCACTGGCCTCATCATTCCTACAAATGCCTCACGCTCCCTCGCTGTACCTGCGAAGTAGAACACTAACGATTTACCTGCCTATAGCCCGTCCATGTCAGTCTTACAATCAGGACTCTCGGGTGTGAGCTAACCCTACCTGCAAATATTTCATCTCATTTGCTCTGGTAAACTCCCCGATCAAAGGCTCCAAGCACTTCTGGATGAAGTTGGGCATCGTCTCGATCGCCGTAAGGTCGGAGATTGTCAGCTGCTGTTCGTCCTGGTTGTTGTAACACACAATGTTCGAAGAGCCTGATGTCTCTGTTGCGCCAAACGACGCCCGGTCCCGATATTGAGAGGCGATAGCCTTGTAGCCCGCTTCGATATGCTCATCTCTTGGATTGACGTGCGCCAGAAACACTGTTTCGTCTATCGAGGGGAAGGTCGCCATTTTCTTCTCGTTCAGCTTGGTCACTGATGGGCGCCCAGCTCGCTTTAAAAAGGCTCTGATGCTGCGGGATGAGGAACATCAGCTGATGTTCGTAAGCTGTAATCGTGAGATCCACGTGCTTCGCATAGGTATTTTCGAAATTTGTTGTAGACGTTATGTGATCGTGCATGAAAGTAGATGACCTACGCGGACGCTTTTCGAGGCCCTCGATAGGGCCACGAACTCCCATGGCCATCGAAGTATCGTAATGCCGGATATGATATGACACCGAATTCATCACAGAGCTTGTGCTCATCCGCGCAGTTGATGCTCATCAGTCCTTCGTCGGTCTCAGCCAAAGGTGCCCATTCCGCTTCGAGAGTTTGGCAAGTAGCTCTGTAATTGTGCTTAGTCTTGGGTCTATAAGAGGATGGAATGATGCAGACTGTACATTGAAGGCTTCCTCGTGAGGTGAACCTAGTTAATGAAGAAGTTCCAGTGCAAAAATGGCCGGGTAAATCATACCTCCACAACTACAGAAGAGCGCATCAGCAAGCTTGCAGAACTCGGACAATATAGTCTATAAGCCCAGAACTACAGCTACTTACACGCAACTAGAGCTTGGTTATGTCCCGCGACAGCTCGCCTGAATTCTTGTTCACCAGTGTGTTTCCAAGCCGAAGCTACTCGTAAAAGAGATACCGCCGTGAAGCCCAAGTGGTTTATCTTCATCTTTGCAAGTCACTGAGCTCCGTCGAGGGGAAATCCTGATATTGTTCTCGCAGGCTTCTGTGATGGGACTGGAAGCTGGCCGTGGCGGGGTGAAGCACTGTAATAAAGGATCTACCACTACCTGGTTGGAGCTAGACTACCCTGGAATTCAGGGGTCTCGAGCGTGGTTGCAGGCGTGCAGATCAGACAAGCACGTCCAGGCAACCCTGGCCGATACGCTAATACTTGCCCAGATCTGCCCACTCATAGGCGGGCTCGTCAGGGGCTTCAGCGTCACTCGAATGGAAACAAACCGTTCGCGTTTCAACCCTACAGCTCGGAAAGAGGCTCAAGCAGTTTGGCGGAAGAAGTCGAACGAGGGGTGGCAAGTCATTGTCAGACCCTTCTGTGGTATTAAGAATGTCGTCATCTCCTGCTCGAACATGCACGCGAGAGATCCTCTCTTGTCCTTTGAATATGTGATTTCATCGCTCAAGGTATCATCATCATGGGTCTGCTCAACTCAACATTTTTACTCCTCGTCGCGCTGAGTGCTGCTATCACAAGTGCACACAGCCATCATGATCACGACGCGCAGAAGCCCATGGTATTGGGTAGCTGTGACCACCCAAACTTTCACAGTCACATATTGTCGCAGTCGCCGCTCGTGATATATCTGGCGAATTTTATCACACCGGATGAGCAAGCTCATCTTCAGCGAGTAACGTGTGTCTCGTCAAGCCCGACTCCCTGTATGTGCACTTTAGACTGACACAATTGATCACAGAAAAGACACGTTCTCAGACTCGGCCGTAGCCGATTCATCCGGCTCCCAAGGCCTCCGAGAAACGCGCACCTCACAATCGACAAATGTTCAACGGGATGAGGTGGTGAGATGCATTGAGGAGCGAGCATTATTGTTTCAGGGCTTCGACATCCCTCGCACGCACCTGGAACCATTGCAACTCGTCAAATACGCCAAGGGAGAACACTACCACTTTCACACTGACTGGTTCACAAACCCGACACAAGCGACATCGGATATAGGAGGCAACAGACTGAGCTCATTCTTCGCCTATGTCGCGGCGGAGAACATCACCGGTGGCGGCACCAACTTCCCCATGGTCAAGGCGCCACAGAACAGGAAGTGGTGCGAGTACATCGACTGCGACGAACCGTGGGAGAATGGAGTCACTTTCCGCCCGATCACGGGTAATGCAGTGTACTGGTCAAACCTGCTAGAGGATGGCACGGGCGATCAGCGGACGCTACATGCTGGCTTGCCTGTCACCACTGGCTCCAAACTGGGCATGAACATTTGGACTCGGCAGGGACCTTTGAGTGAATCGATTCGTGGCCCCGATATGTGATGGATTTGATGGGACCCGGAACTGACTACAAGTTCTTTGCATACTTCATGGTGTCATGCTTCCATAGATGCATTCAAACACACCAAGGTGCCACATGTTCCGTCAGCATTCTCCAGTGACATCTAACCAGAGCTCTTTCCCAGCATCTCGTGTCAAATCCGTGATCCCACTTTCGGAACACGGTTGATACTGCGCCAGCCACACGGCGTCGTCCTCCTGATCAAAGACAACTTCCTTTCTGTTAGCATATCCTACGGGTGTACAGACATTGGCCTAACATACTGTATGCAGCTCGGATGAAGCTATTGCCCAACACCCACGACGTTTCCCCTGCATCCGCCGCCTGAACCCCCAGCGCGCAGTACGTCGTAAAGTCGACGATGAAATCGGCGTACGTGACTCGAATAACCATGTTGCCGTGGTTGAAGCCAAAATTCACCGTGCCGGTTTGATTGCGATAATCGCAGGAGACGTAATATACCCCGCGTGAATCGACCTGGGCATTGAAGGCCTTGGCAATCTGACTGACCAGACTTGCGTCGATATATGTGAATGTTGATCCGCTGTCGATCAGCATCATTCGGCTGAAGTTGTCAGTCGTCAATGTAGTCTCATCTTGTCCCGGAGGGCTGATTGACAAGGAAGTGATGTTGACCCAATACCTGCAGATGCATATCAGCACGGTTGAAATACCCAGCGAAGGGGGCAAACCAAGCAGAACATGGTTCTCACCCAACTTGTTGCCAGTTTGCCATTTGGATCGCTGGTTTGGGCCAGATTTCGAGAGGCTCAAGGTATCCACGGAACTTCCATCGGTCAACTCCACCAAATACAATATCACCTAGTTATGATGTAAGTCTCAGTAATGCCATATGACAAAAAGAAAGGTTCCTTTTTACCGGAGCTTCCCGGATTCTGATAGCCGACTCCAAGGCTGAAGATGGGCACGTTGATGTAGCCCTCACCCACCAGGCTGTCAAGGAAGGTCGCATATTGTGTGTTCCACGCCTGTCCATACGAGGCACCTAGAATGCCAGCCCACATGTAATTGCTCCAGCTATTCACACCGACTCTCGACTCAGGGAGTGGCAACGCTATGTCACAGAAGGGCATCAGCTATAAGGCTCGTCGAGTGCGACAGCGCCAGGAGCCCTCACCATCTTGCCCAACGAAGACTGTCTCATTGAACCAATAGCCTTCCATGTAGCCAGTACCGAACTGTGCAACGAAGTTCGAGTTCAGATTTCGAGCCGTAGCGGAGGTACTTGTGTTGTAATAGCCGTATTTTTGGCAAGCGGTCGCGTCTGCTGCGCGCACGCAATCCGGGTCTACTAACATGGCGAATGAACCAGTATCAAGTATGAGCGAGACTTTTTGCTGTGGTGTTCCCAAAAAAACTGAGAGAGGCATTAGTTTCATACCGAGCTCCGAGGCGAATGACATGGCCCTGACAGACGTTCTAACATGTACACGATGCCCGCGCCGAAGCCGAACAGACCCTCGCGCTCCCATCTCGGAGAGATGTGGAATTTTGAGTTCACTAACTCGGGAAGAGGCCGTGTGATATTCACTCTCTGCTGCTGAAGCGATGCTCTAACGTGCCGCGAGCCATTGGGCTGACGCTGCCCGCCTATCCGACTCTGACTCCTGACACCCACGCTATCCGGTCGAAGGAGGCCTGGCAGGAAGCTTGCCAAGCCCAGAAGAGGCTCAAAACCCAGTAGAAGCAACCTAGGCAGCACCATCATAGCGAGAGCGGGCTATGAACATGTCCACCGGGGGCCCATCTGGTGATCTTCAACCATACTCGTTGCTCGATGATCTTTCGCGGGTCATGGAGTTGATACCAACGCAGGATGTCGGAGCAGATCATGATGAGCATACCAAAAATTTGCCGCTCATTGAGCATACGCGATCCCATACCCGGGTCTGCGAGCGGCTGTTCATCTCGCCCCGCGTATGGCTGACAGAAGCTAATAGGCTACCATGGGGATTCATATTCCAGTATATACTCGACAATGCCGAGACAATATCGCATTATAGCAGGATCGGCGCTCTTCGATCATTTTAACCGCCTATATTTTTACCATGTAGTTTGCCCAACCATGTCAGAACACGGATAAATCCGCCGCGCGTCATATGTCCGCAACCATACACTGCAGGCGATACAGCACATCTCTTAGAGCTGCTACCGTGAGCGAAGTAATGGGGTACAAAACGGTCTCTTGGTCTGAATATCCTGCTTACGTGCTGTCTCGACTTGGTAATCTTATGGAGCCATCGCAACAATGAGGGTACGCGTAACGGACAGATGAATTGGTGGTATACTCCTGCAATATAGCCGTAACTTTTACCCCACGCATTCGGAACGAGACGGCCGTATGGGTAGGGATAGCCTCGAAGCTATCTGTACGAGAATCGCTCGAAGGCTGCTCTCGGGTCGGTTACAAGGACATGTAAGGCGCGATCCGACCGGAACCGTATGGTATAGCGATCAGTTATGTCTGAGCCAGCTCGAAATAGTAGGGCGCTCCGAAGAACGTAGAGCACTATACTATTGTCGAGATGTACGAAGACTCAGACTGCGATCTAGCACTTCTGGCGGCAACATCAACATGTGCGTTTCGCTTTGGCGAGAGGTTTGAGAATTATTGTAACTATCTCAGGAAACCTAGAGCTAATAAGGCTTGACGTGCATCTGCGCTCCGACTACGACTGCGAACCACGTGCTACTGTCGCCGCCCCATAGGGTCAGATGAGCAACAATTATTACAAGCACAACGGAACCTGTCTGCCAGAGTGTCAGGAGTTCGGTGGCAGAGTGAAGGAGAGTCACAATGTGGTAGTGGCTAGGTAGCGGGTAGGATAGAAGTTCATTGATCTCTGGCCTCCCTTAGGTGTATGGGAGCCTTTAACGCCTTATATGTAACAACCTATAATAAAATAACCCCTAGGTGTCCTTCTACGTAGCAGCTAGGTTCCCTGTAGCCCAGGCCTGTGACACAGAGTGAGTCCAGATTATGGAGCTTTACTTATGCTGGATATCGTTTCGAAGGAAAAGATGCTTGCGACTATTCTGTTTCAAATCCCGCTCCAAGATAGAGGCACACTTTAAACTTGGTAACTGCTTGAAAATGACAGGTAGCTATGAAAATATGGTAGATATATTTTTTCTATTAGTAACCATGTAGGTACATAAGCCTGAGTATCAACTGGATATAGTTATAACCCCGCGGAGCATATCTGCTTTTTAACTTGACGTAGTCGAGGAAATTTTTCTGAGCTGCTTTCCTAAAATCACAGAGCCAGATATCAAAATGTGCTTCGGTTTCTAGCTTATCTCTGCGCAATAAGATGTTAGATTTACGTGGTCATCCGAAGTCTGTTACGTAGTTAGTCACAATACTTACCTACACTTTCATTTCATTTCAAAAGTTGATCGTAGTCAAATAAGACGCATGAGGCTTGAACCCCTTTAAACATAACTGTTTAAACATGACTTGTAGTTATATATAGTATTTGTCGTTTCACGCTTACAATATATGAAAAGCGGAACTCCATGCCATCCCGGAATTGAAATTGTGGTCATAGAAAACACTAATAACAAGTTTAGGGCTTATCTACCAATATTATTTACTTACTGCGAACTGTCTTGGGTCGTCGTTGGTAAGGACCACGCATCCTTTCGTACAGTTGAGTTTCGGGGCCGAGTCTTTGGTGAGTACGTGGAAGGCAGTAAGCAGATAGAGTCATGATGTCTCCAAAGAGCTTGCGCCAACAACCACAGAAATGAACCTTAGTTCTTGGAGGGACCTGATTGCTCTGGTTTTGGTAACCGATGCCCTAGCCCAGTCGACCGACGAGGCGGTCTGGTCGTCCTTTGCGTATGTCTCCCACAGCGAGCACACACCTTTACTAGGCGGCAGCTCCTCCTTCCTCACCTCATTGGGGGCAGGACAGCTCCAAAGCCAGGGTTCTCTTTTCCGAGCTCGCTACCTTGCCGGTGCCGCTTCCATGAGTCAAGATGGTGATGATGATGCTTACCCGAGCAGCATCATGCAGGGAGACCCTGTTGAACCCATAGACCACGTGTGAGTATTGGCCCTGGCAGATATCTGCAGCATTGTTGGCAGTCTTTGGAGTTACTTCATAATCTTGCCCAGTTTCCACAATGACCACAGACGAATTTCCGAGGACCAACGGGCAATCGCGATTCTCGAAATAGGGAAACAAGAATCCATTCTCAGGAGGTAGCCTATGTTCGCAGCCAGCTCCTTCAAGCTTTTCACAAATGCATTTGTCAAGTGGGGACGATTTTCAGATCTGAACTTCACGCGCTCTTACGCTTCCTCGTTATCCATTAATGTAGTAATTCATTTTTATACATGACCCGCCCACTGAAGGTTCAAAAGGTATCGAACTGTCTCCATCTCCATCTCAATCATACACTCATGCACTGTACCGCGACATCTCCAAAATATTGATGCGATCAAAGTGATGACCGGGACGGCTGCAAAAGCCTGCAGGACCTTCCCTGCTACGTTTTGATAGAGGATAGCATGGTGCCGGGCTTAAGGCACAATGATAAAGGGCAGCTGGATCCGATATGCTTTGTTATTATGCCATGCCGTTCTGGTGAGAAAATGAAGGTGGTTCTCGGGACTCTCAGAAGCGGCTACAGCGATTATCGCGCGAATACCTTGACGATGCCGTCGCCACCGCCGCTCACAACCCAACGTCCATCTTGACTCCAGACAACTGCACAGACGCCCTCTCCTCTCATAATGCGATGGCTCGTGATTTCTTGGGTACAGGTTCGCTTCTCCAGCGACCAGAACCGAAGGCTGGCATCGTGGCCAGCAGACACAAGTTCCCGGCCGTCAGGACTGAGGGAAAGGCTCGAGATGGCGGCCGGATGGGCGAGCATGTTATATGTACATTGACCTAGGGAGAATTAGCAAAAGAACGGGACGGAAGTGACATGGGTTGCAGGGTCAGAGTGAAACTTACCGCTGTTGGCATCGAAGAACCTGACAAACCGATCTTCGTGCCCAGATATGATCACGCCCTCAATGCCACTACTCGAAGTTCCGCTGCCCCCTGTCGGTCCGCTTGTATCGTCGTCACTGCCGGTACTGGAACTTTGATCCAACCCTGCTGTGGTGGCAACCACAGCATTGACACTGGTAGCTATCGTATTGTCGTATGTTTCTAGGCTAGCCATAGACCCAATCTCCTCTCCCGATCTGGTGTCGAAGACAATGATGGATGCATCTGAGTAGCTGACCACAAACGTCTCCCCACTTGCGGACAGAGGTGTGATACAGGTCGGTGAAGCCTTGGACCCGTTCGAGCGGCGAATATCATGGACTAGAGTAGAATGGAATGGGGAGTTCGATGCCATGTTGGGTTGCGGAGAGCTGGGAAACTGAGAGCCGGAGCTCATCGAATTACCTCTGATGCGACCGCTGCCCGTCGTTCGTCGTCCTCCAGGGCCTGGTTGAGGCGACGTCAGCTGTGGTGGTGCACTCACAGCCCAGATCTTTATGGCTCCATCGGCTGCGCCAGACACAACCAGGATCCGATCAGGACTTCCATAAGGATTCGCCTGCCCGAATACTGCACCCAATGTGGCTGGAAGCACGCAGATAGCCCACACGGCGTCACTATGACCGTCTAATGTCGCCTTGGGATCGACTCGACCACGCTCCCATACCCTGATCGTAGCATCCTGGCCACCGGAGAAAATCCAACCATCACCTTGCGCCCTTCCGCCCGTAGAAAAATTCGGAGACGGTGACCAAGAAGTCAGACACAAAACGCCACCGCTGTGCCCGCGATGGGTGAAATCGGCAGGCACATCGAGATCAGATGAATGGTTTCCTACGTGACCTGGTGCCTCTCGGGGAATGTGGAACCTCTTGATCAGACCATCATCGCCCGCAGTACAGATCTCGGGTTCCCCTGGACTCCCACCTCCCGAGAAGATTACAGTGCGGACGGCATTCAAATGCCCTCGCAAGCCGTATCGAAGCTTAAAGTTGCCCCGCTCAACCTTCTGCGCCATAGCATTCAGTGAGAGCTCCTGTTCCGCGCTTCTCCGGCGTGACATAGAACTTTTCCTCCTGTGTGAATTAGGTGCGCGATTCGGCGATCTGGGGAGATTCTCGGCTGTGGGAAAGACGTCGGTATCAGGACGATGCGAAGCGGGTTGTAAGGGCTGCGATGAGGCTGGGTCGGGAAAAGATCCATCGCTGAAGTCCCATCCGTCCGGATCCCCAGCTCCTCGTTTCTCTGTAGAACCTTCAGTATTCTGAGCTTGACCAAAATCGTTCGCATGGTTGAGCTTGGGTAAGCTTTCTTCTTGAGCACGCGCTGCAGGAGGACCAGGAGCGGGCCAGTCATTTGATTGTTGTACAAACATGGACGCTGATGGATCGGCCGAGCGCATCATGGGTGCTGACTGTATATCGGGATTTTTGGGGGCTATGTTGGCCGCGGGGCCTTGAGATATAGCTTGTGGTTGGTGATTTGCGTTGGGAGCAGGGCGGCTGGCAGCATCTTTGATATGGTTCTGGCTTTGGTTCAGACGTAACGCCTGAAAGGCAGCATCGAGTGGTTGTTGACCGATGGGTGGGCCAAAGTCGCCTTCTCGCAAATCCTCCATCAGCGGAAGAGGTGGAGATTCTCGGGGCGGCATGGGATTCGCAGGTGTCATCATAAGATACTGGAACTCGGCGGAACAGCTATCCAGAAAACCTCTTAGATCCTCCCGATCACGCTCCTCGTCCCCCACAAGAAAATCGGGGCCCTGAAGGACATCTTTGGATCGCCCGGTGGTTGCTATAAGACTGTCAGTATTGTAAAGGCGGTTCCTCGCGTAGGTTGTGACGGTTACAGACGTTTGAGCTTTTCTTGTATGAGTGATGCACGATCGATCTTGGGGGGTAGCTTGACAGAGTGGTCCGGTTCGGCAGTCGTGGAAGAGTCTACGGCGAGCTGAGATGCCTGGTCCTTGACCTTCTTTTCGAGAATGTGGACGTATCTCTTGAGAGCCTTCTGGGTAGCATCAGCCCGCCTGGCGGAACCCTCAAGAGCAGCTATACGGCCTTTCATTTCTTGGCGCTCGATCTCCCATGAGTTTCTATCTCTTTCGTGTCGATGCCATTCTGTCTGTAGGAAACGCATCACGCCTGAAGTGGAAGTAACAAGTCAGCGTTAGAGATGGAGCATGATACAAGACGCGGAAAAGCAGCGGCCGAGCAGAACTTGCCTTGGAGAGTATACTCGGTAGCGTTTGGCTGATTGGACTGGTTCTGGGGCATTCCCCCAGACATATCTTGGCCAGTCCCAGCACCGGCGACGCCATTGCCGACACCCATGGCGGAGACGTGTTGCCAGCTCATAGAGGCGAGTAGACGCTCACAGCCGTCTTCACCGAGTAGGTTGGAAGTTGAGGATCGGCATGCGCATCGGGTATTGTAAGGTCAGGTCGGACAGATTCACGGACGATCAGTGGCGTGCGTCGAAGAGATGATGCGATGGTAGCGGTGGACTGGGCGAAAGGAACAATGCAAAGGTGTTCAGGGACGCAGTCTCGAATCTCGGAAGATGGTGCCAATTTGACGACTTCGACTAGTTGATGATCATCAATAGGTGGGATCGCGGCCGGAGGGCGTCTTGAGGTGGAAATATCTAACAAAGACTCCTGAATGAAGGTGAAGCACTTGGCGGAGTGAGGTGTAGAGCAGGCAATGCGACCGACACGCGACGTGGTCTGTAGCGCCGAATGGATGGCGACGCTGTTCGACGAGGATGGGCAATAGGTAGTTAGCTGCTAGTAGAGTGAGCTGCCGGATAGTGTCGCTCTCCTGGGTCTGCCTTCTCCTTGCGCACTCAGCCTTATTGAAGAAGACGGAGGCAGGCAGTGGGTTGGAAAATTGTATAGATTGGCGGAAGATGATGTCTCTTGTTCCTGACGTTCGCTTCTGCTAAGGTAAGAAAAAAGTCCAAGTCCCGGGTCGTGGTTTGGCGCCCAGGCTGTCGGACTCAGCCAATGAATGATCAGCCAGTGCGCTCGCCAAGTCGCGAGGGTGCAAGGCTTCGTTGGCGTGCTGTGCTGCTGTGCTGTGTGCTAACTAGGAGGTAGGTCAAGTATGTACAGTATGCTATGCTGTGCTATGCTTTGCTCGGCGCTGTGCTCGGTCGCTGCAGTCAGCCTCTGTCGTCTCTTGCTGAAGCGCTGGCTTGGCTTCAACCATCAGACCCGTTTTGGATTGAACCCCTGAGCAGGTACCTGGAATACCTTGGAAAGGTAGGAAAATACATTGCCGATACGCTCGGGCCAATTTACAGCACTCAGAATCTGTAGGTGCCCGGCCTTTGCTTTGGGATTGAAGACGGATGGAGAAAGGAGCTTGGGCCACCGTAAAGCATATGATGGATTCCATGTACGAAACATTAGCAGCCGGAAGAACCACTCAATAACTACCTGTGAGGTACCTACCCTCCTAACGAGATCAATGTGTTCCTCTACGCATTCTGCTGCATCGTTTTCTGCATCGGAATTCGTCTTTATTGTGATGCAATACTTAGACTAGAAGCTGCCGTACTCTGGCGCCTCTCTCTCTCTCTCTCTCTCTCATGTAGCGTGATCTACGAACTGCCCAGCACAGCATCTTATAAGCATGGATCGGCATCGGCGATAAGACGGTTGAGTGAATCTGATTGCCTCGGCTTCACTATCATCCTCAGGCTCCCTAGAAACTCGACACACTTTTAACCTTCCGCCATCCGCAAGTGTTCTTCATTGCGACAACTACGCTCACCATCAAAATTCCCAGGGCAGCCAACATGGGTTCCAAGTCCAAATCTATGATAGACGCCCTCGGCGATTTCCAAGGCATTGAAAGGGTGGAGAAGTATCTGAACTTTTGTGCCGATCTGTACTCAGATCCAGAGCGACGTGTAGGTGCAAATTCCGTATATATTTTAATCTTGTCGGCGCTTTAGGTCGAACAATCCATCGCAGTTGGACGAAACAGATACATACCATACTCATCCTCTAGGATTTCTTATCATACTTGGGAACCCTGTAACTTCTTACCTCGCCCATCTCATTAACTGTATCAATTCTGTTTCTCCATAACTTTGAGGTTGAATTGAAACTATACCTTGAGGGGATACGCTTGGGACTGTAAGCCGGCTTACGCAATTCATCTCCTTAGGAATGGTCCTCAGCCGTCATCCCGTATCTGACTGTTGTCTCCCACTCAACCTCGCCACCGCATCCCAGCGTCACTTTCCGCTTTACCGTCCAGTCTGCTCATACCAATGGTCTCGGCAATCTACACGGCGGCTGCACCTCCACCCTCTTCGACATTGCCACGACCTTACCTCTCCTTTTGATTTCAAAGCCGGGTTACTGGTGGCATCTGGGTGTGACGCGCACACTAAACGTTACGTGCTTACGCCCCGTCCCCGTCGGTTCCGTCGTGGACATCGAGTGCGAGATCTTACAGGTTGGTAAGAGACTCTGTACTTTGAGAGGCGTTATGCGATCCGTTGTAGCCAATGGTGGAAAGGGTCCAGCATTAACGGTTTGCGAGCATGGAAAAGTCAGCACTGATGAACCAGTTGCTCAATTGTGATGCATTTACTGCACGGAGCGAAGCCCCGTTCGCGGATAAGATGCATGGGGTAGTTACTGGCACGGACTGGAATTCGAGCCCAATGTCTCCCTGGGGCCAGCATGAACCCGATGTAATAGTAGGAATCATGTTTGTTCAACTAAAACGAACTAACTGCAGTAGAGAATCTCACTCTGCCATGTCTGAACTGTAGGGGTAATAATAGAACACTGTTGTAGCGTGAAGCGCTCCATCCATCAAAGTAGCAAGCCCCCCTTATATGGGCAGAGACTGTCCCATAACACTGGATTCCAGAGATGTGAACATCAGCAATGCACATATGGGATCTCATCACAAGGACGTAGAATCACACATGGGTTAGTTAGCTTAGTTTGCTTCACTACCCTGCTGTTCTCGTGTCTTGTCGAGACCTAATCTAGCCAGCCACTCGACCTTTTCCGCAACCCAGCGAGGATCTGAGAGGAAAGGTGAGTGAGAGCCTTCGAAAGTTGCTGTTGGTGTGCTAGAACCAAGCCTTAAAGCCATGTCCTTCTGTAATTCCAAGGGAATGGCATGATCTTTTGTGGTAAACAAGTATGCGCAAGGCATGTCATTCCATGGCTCATAATCCACTAGGTCGTAAAACACCCTCCTCGGCTCGGGTCGCAAAGCCTGGACAAATTTATGTTGAACGTTGAGTTGTACGTCGTTATAGAATATATCCTCTGGCGTATCAGGAGTCACAAAATCATTCTATTGCACAGTTAGCACTCCATGCGTTTTTGTAAATTGACAATATACACACATCATGAAGCCTCACAAAAGGAGCCAACTTGCCGCCGATGACTCCCACCAGGCTCGACCTTTTCGGAATGACGAATGCACACAGATAGGCAAACATGACAATACCACCTGATCTGCCACTAGCAGCCCTCTGCAAGAAGCCGAAGGCTCTAGAGGCATTGGCGCCGGGACATCCCCCAAATGAGTGCACGACGAGAACGATCTTCTTGCCCTCGTCGCACAAAGTGTTCAAGACGCGCCGAATGGCTGCAGCATCGTCTTCAAGCCCAACATCTGCAGATCGAGCTCCAGTTGAGGGATGTGCAATCGCCTCGGTCTTCCACTCCTTTTTCTCCAACTTGGCCCGGACGTCATCCCAACAGGCAGGAGAATGCCATGCTCCGTGCACAGAGACGAACACTGGACTTTCTTCAGTCATCGAGGGCGATGTTAGAGAAACAAAACTGGCTGAAAATTTGATGCTGAAGAACTCGTCAAGTTAACACGATCACTAACTACGTGCTTCTTTGAGTCCTGTAGGCATATATGTCCCCACAAAGGATAGGAAACATCTGATTGAAATACAAGCCGCGAAGTAAGGGTCCGTAGTGGAGACTAGTATTTAGAGTTTGAGGTCATCCTGCAACGTTGGCAGTAATCGCCAATCGGGATTCAATCGGGTTCACAAAACAGGGATATGACGGGTCATGAAGTGAGTGCACGAGAGGTCAGCAGGAAACGGGTGCCCTTGGAGTCTAGGTACAGAAAGACACTAGCTTATTAGATGTTATATGTATGAACTATAAGCGCTAAGGTGATATTGATTACTGGTGGTGTGTTGCTGCTGCTGAGTCATGGCGCAATACTAACTATATCTAAAGACGATGCGGGTTAGTTAGTATCAAATGGGCTTTCTACGATCGTACAATAACAATTAAATGCGCAGGCTAATTGTCAAAAGTAGGAGGTTTAGGGACAATCTAGAGATGACTGCTTCAGGATTTAAATACCGATCAAAATTGCCTCTTGTTATCGTGTGTTACCGGGCTCGTGTGTCCACACCACCTGGTATAGAAATGCATAAACAGGAATTATACTTTATCTCGTAGGCGCAAACATTCAGTGGAAAATGCAAGTCGGTATTGGAACTTATCTGCCCCAGCTGAAGTGATAACTATAAAAAGGTCCTTCTCATATCATCCGTTTAGCATCTACCAGTAGCTCTCTCGACTCAAGTCGACTTCCCTTATAACTGCTAGGTAATACCAGATTCATTCATTCTTGAGCACTTGGGCACTCAGTCCAAGTAGTCTGCATTTAAACAACGGTCAACTTAAGAAATCCTGGGGAAAAGCTAGGATCGAGACACATACGCAGCAGGTTCGGGTGCTAGCATCACTGCTATGGACACCGCAGTCGATTGTTTCGTTGTCGCTGCCGTTGCAGTCTACCGAGTTGCTTTGCTCCTGGTCATAAGATACGGTCAGCAATGATCTTTTATTACGACAAAATTGAGTTCAAAATCGCGTTGTGTATTTGGGAATTGGAATCTTGAGGATCTTACGTGGCAGCCTGCAAATGCCGTTGCGGCAAAGGTGGCAATAAGCAGGAAAAATCTAGTGATCTGCATTATGCTGAAGGTATAGAGGCACTGAGGATCTGATTCTTGAAGTCCGTGTCGTTGAGTGTCTTAGGAATGAGTCAGTGCTAAGGTAGTAACTAGTTGGTAAGTGTATGTCTGGTTGGATGTTTGTGGTAAAGGGGGCTCTCGCTGCCTTTTATGGTTGTCTTGCCAGTGAAATAAATACAAAAGCGGTGGGCCTGTTGGTCGTACATAAACTTACTGGTGAGTATCACACACTCAGAGACTCTCATGCTTATCTCTCCTTTTGACGTTTCCAAATCCTGCAAAGATGTACAAACTCTCTCCCTGTAGTTCGACACGCTCTGTATTCAATGTCTAGGTTACAATCGATCTCCAGCAAAATGCCGAGGATCGTAGTATCTCGGTCTCTTTTGCTACGTTCGTTCGTATACATTCCATCCACGGTACAAACATTGTGGGTAGTTATTAGCTGCAGTTAGTAACACCACCAATTAACCGAAGCTAGGTGAGAACGAATTTGAGCGTCAATGTAGCACGACTGGTCTTAATGGTTCGATGTTAGCGAGAATACCTCGCCATAAATCCGATGATAATTGTCCCCAGGTTTCTGATTGTTTCATTCTCAAGGAGGCCTTTGTCCAACCGGATGCAGCCTTGTGTTTTACTAGTGAGCGCCAGCATCGATCTCCTATAACTACCCTTGGGACGTTGAGTGAGACAAGAAAAAGTAATATTAAAAACCCTCCTAAAGTGACTGTACTACAAGGCATGTAGCTGAACTATATCCAATAAGAAGGCAAGGTGGTACAAAGTTCGTTTGTTGCCTCTAGGCTAGGTTGCAGGTTCGGTCAGACCCTCTGTATTGATTTCACAAAATGACGGCGGTCACAAAACCGCATTGATATCTGCATAGTCATCACCGGTTTCTGGGCAACGTTTTCCAATTCAAGTTCACCTTAGGCCCAACGTGCATGTCCTTCCACACCCGTCACCAACAAATCTACAAAGGACCGGTGGCTTCTCAAGGGAAAGAGACTTGGTTTCGTAAAGGAGTCTATGTACCACCTCCCAATCTACTGTATCTAGGCCCCTTTTCACGGAGTGGTCCAGGTTTACCTCACGGTGGGTGTACCCAAGCGACCGCAGGGAGCAAAGCAAGGGCTAACTACATGACGGAGTCAACCATGATCAAGTGCAGCTTACCTATCAACTACTGCGATTGATGGATGTCAGTGTATGTTGAAACCATAGAGTCTTCCGGAGTGAAAGTAACTAGCAGAACTATTCATCGTGGCGTGATATGTTCTCGAGCTGTAGGTTTGCCAAAGCCATCGAGTACCGGCACAGTAGCATCGCACTCAATACTGGTACGTACCCAATAACTAGGTAGCTGCGGTCCCATTGCTATTACGTCATGCCTTGGCTCAGTGCGAATGGGTGTCCTAGATTCATCCCTCTGGACTGCGGTACTTGAGCTGCGAGTCCCAAGCCACGTACCCATGCCGCAATTGAGGCATTCTACTCGGCCACTTCAGCAAAGTTGTTGTAGAAATGGAGGGTGGGCCCACGGAACGTCTCAAAGCTGAGCTTGAGTTATTAACGGCAATCTACCCCGACGAAATCAGCTTCTCGCCGCAAGCCCGCGAACTGCGATATTCTCATTCCAATGGCGGGGATACCGCCGAGAGCAAGACAACGGCGAGCCTCGTCCTTCGCTTGCCAGATACGTACCCAACAGCGGGATTCCCTGACGTCATCTCAGCAACCGATTTACGAAAACAAGATCTACGCTCTGCGACTGTAGCTACTCTCTCAGAGCTCAAAGCAGAAGGGGAAGAGGTACTGGATTCAGTCATTCTGGCTTTCCAGGAGCTTCTGGTATCAGTGAGCGTCCAGCAGCCTCGAGAGGACGCTGGGATGGAGAGCCGCGTTTCACCAACAGCAAACAAGAATCCGTCGACGAAAACGGTCGTGATCTGGCTGCACCACCTTCTCAACACCAGTAAGCGCAAACTGGCGCTACACCCCTCGCTTGCCCACTCTAAGATCGCAGGAGTGACGAAGCCCGGGTATCCTGGTGTGCTGGTGTTTTCCGGCGACAAAGAGACAGTAGACGCGCACGTAGCAGAACTGCGGGGTCAGAAATGGCAGGCCTTTCAGGTGAGGTATGATTCCGACCATGGACAAGATGAAGAGCGGGAGTGGCAATTCAGCCATGGATCAGATATCCGAGAGGTGGATTCGATGAGCGCCGTCGCCCAGTCCATCTTGAACGAGCAGCAGAGAGAGACATTCCTCAACTCCATCGGCGTCAAGTGAGAACAAACTCCAACCTTCGACGTTATCGCATCCCACCGACCCAATATCGAATGTGTGCACTGCCGGTCTAGCCATGCGCAGATACTTCACAATCATTTGGATCAAACCTTCATGAGGTACCAGGGTCGTACTGGTTTCTAGGAGGCGCTCGATGCAGGAGAGGCAGCGTCCCAGGTACTGTGTAATGGCCCACAGGTCCTATGGAGAACCCATGTGTCAGTCATGCGAGTTTGTTATGTGAGTGTGTGAACTACTCGGGTATGACTGGAACGACTCGGAGCATCTAGGAATGTATGCTACGTGGCACGAAAGCCCCAAGTACCTAACAACGTTTGTGGAACGAGACAGAAAACCCCAGGCATAAGGACGTCTGTCCTCCTGTAAGACAAACTTTTACCAGTCACTCGAGCTTGCTTGATATCATATTATTTGTAATCCAATGCGAATGTATAGTTATCAGGTATCTACGTAAGAGGGGTAAGTTCCGGCTTCAATGATTCTTGGTCTTTTTGATGACTGGCCTCGACGGCGCTTAACTGTAATCGGGCGGGTATTTCTGCTCCACACATTGAGGGTATGTCCAATATATTAGCCCTGCCATCAGCATATTCAAAAGTCGCCTCCTGAGCGTTTGTTGTGGTACATGGTGCCGGGTCATATCGTATTCGTACATTAGGACCACATTTCCAATACAATTAAAGAGTCGAAACAGCCTGAATTCGTGAGGTTAGCCCATCGTAAAAGTCACATTAGTGGCAGGACAGCGGTCTGATAAACAGATAACTAACTAAATCGGAGCGTCATGGCTCCTCGATGGAACCCGGGGGAAGAAACACAAAGTGTTCGGTGACAACATAGATCTTGGAAAAGCCCGGTATCTTCGAAGATGAAAAGAGATCGTCAAAAACTCACGCGTTCAATGCAAAGAATGCGAGTGCAGCTACTGTGGATGCACGGGCGGTGCTACCTGATAGAGACTTGGAGGCAGAGTAAATCGGAGGAATCCACAAGCCGAGTATGACGAGCTCAACGAAGAATACCCAATGGTACGTCCGTACATAATTTCCTCGGAGGATCAAAAAAAGCACTAACGAATAGCAAAGTTTTGGTCAGTCTTCGATCTCTCACGGGTAGCCCGACAGCAAATTTTGCCCTGTCTTTAGAGTTGTAGCGTTCAAACGTTGTGTACACTCTAAATATAGCACAAGAGAACTGCGGGTGAGGGTGGAAGGTACAGAAATACATACTGCAAACCCACAGTAGGACAAAAGTTATGACAGTCGGTGGAAAGACTGACAGGCTATCCCGAAAGTAGACCAGACTCAAGGCCGCAGCCGCAATCCCAGCAGAAAACTGCGCAAAGCCCAGACACATAAAGACCCAGAGCACGCGATAGTATCGGTCATAGCAGTTGATGTGGAATTGCTCATGAGACCAGCTTGGTGCAGTTGTGATCGGGAACCCACACCATCGACATACCCACGCCGCACGGGTGTTGGCAAGATTCAGCCTGGAGCCGACCTTGAGATTCCTTTCCCGCACTGAGCAATCCACGCACTTGGCCGAAATCGGTCGGGTGTCAGGCTGGAGAATGAGGGCCGACCGACCTGGATTCGCCAAGCAGGATCGGCAGTGCGAGCGCAGCTGCCAGGCGAACAAGCGGTCGTCACCGAAGTGTTCGCGGATGAATTCCGGAGACAAAAATTGGTGGTAGAAGCGGCAGGTCCGCCGCAGCCGTTCGATATCACCCATGGAGCTGAGGTGCGCGATGATCATGTACTGCAGCTCGTTCGGAAGCTCAAGGAGCCTCGATGGGCTGTCATCGATCGAAGAGTAGTCTCCGTTCCGTGCTCTGGACCGGGAGCGAGACCGGGATTGGGATCGACGTGAGCTTTCCCGGCGCGGGAAAAGACTGGACATGGGACTCGGCGCACCTGTTTCTGGCCCGGGACTGGTAGCTACCTCTCGAAGGCGATCCACTCCGCGATGTACCAATAGGTCGAGGCCGCTCGTGGGTGTAATAGTATTCATAGCCATGACTTCCGGGACTCCGGAACATCAAGCGGGTCGAAACGAAAAGTGATTCGATGGTGGCGGTAGATAGCTTGATCCCGTGAGCTGACCTATCTAATCTTGGGCTGGTATTCTCGTCGGGTTGATTGTCTAAATCCCCGGGTGTTCCGGGAAACAATGCTGCCTTGCGGAATGGGAAGACACTTGAATAAACTATTAGGAAGGGTCAATCGGGCGAATTGAAGTTAGTGGTTCCCGCAAGAGGCAGCTGTTGGATCGACCGAGGCAATTCAGATGATAGCAGTGCTTTCGGCTGCGATGTTATTCACCGGATCTCAGAGGCACCCAAATGCTCTTTGAGATTGGCGCGTCTAGGAAGACGTTGACTTGCGATTGTGTCTGCTTAGGCCCGATCGTCAAATCAACAGATGAAGATGCTGTGAAGATATTATTTGGATACCTTGCAAAGGTATCATCGCATTCCTGCGTTGAAGTTCTGGTGATCTGCATGCATAAGTTGGGATGGAAATCATGTAAAAAATACAGTGATATTGAAAGAACAAGCGGGAGCGGCATCAGATCAAAAGGGCGTTGGAGATTTGACGTATCGTATTTCGTTCTCGTTACATACTCTTTCTAGTTCCATTTTGAAGACGAAACTTTAGGCAGAGTGACAAGTCTTGATAGTGCAGCCAAGGTCTTGGCGGGGGTTTCCAGAGTCTGAGCGGCCAGCAGTAGAATAAGGCTCTAACAGGGACCAGCTGAAACGAGAACGAAAACACTCGCGTGGAGATGCACAAGATCGGCAGAACCACAGTAACCGTTTCTGTGACTCCGTGAATGGAAAGAAGAATGCTACGTTGGACAGGCGCCGGGGATGACGATGGATCAATGCGGCATTCAACCACATAAGTGCATGGAAGGATCTGGATGTTTCGTTATGAACAGTCGTTGAGGACGTTACTATCGCAGGCGTTAGCTGCCAGCTCATGATAGGCACGAGAACCATGGGCAAATAGATGGATTATGGAAATATAGTTGATTTTCAGATGCTGGCCGCCTCTCTCATTTCCCGTACATGATATCTTTTTACGCCGCATTGCCATCTATTCGACCCCCTTGAGCAAACTTCTGTCCTCTATTATCTATGAGCCGCCTGGGCCGCCTAGCAGAGCAAATCGTCTCACAATGCCCGGACCGTATTCGTCATACTACTAATTGTCAGTACTGTTGAAGCCACTTAGTGAGAAGAGAATATGTACTTCAGCTTTAGTATGGCAATAAGACCGGAACTCGGGAGTTTGACCCAATAATGAACCTCCGAACCAAGGGCCACTAGGTCACGAAATATCAGCTTCATTCATTCACGGTTCTCCGGTGCCCTCTGCTAGAACTCCGACTTTCGGCAGCGGTAGAAGGGCCGCGGCGAATGAGGCGGGAGGACATACTGTCTCTGTCTCTTGTGGCTGATGACCTGTACTTCTAAACCACCACTCTTGGCTCCACGACTGCGGACCTCGCTAGCGCGAATTCGTGCATCAACTAGGTGCTTGATGTCTCGTTGTAATCTGCGGCCGAAATCCTTATAAAGCGTGCTTCCACCCGAGAGGACGATGTTTTTGTACAAGCCTCGTCGCACGTCTATAGGACCAGACTGGATAACGCCATCCACGACTACGGGCAGCGGGGTAAGGAAGTCGGATGAGTATATTTCCGGGTTGAAAAAGATCTCGGGTGCAAGGAATCGTTCATAGCCAACGTCGACGCTGACCTGACGGCCACCAGGTTGCCTGACCGCGTGCTTCGCAAATCGGCTCGGATCGCGGTCGAATCGGGAAAACTCCTTGACGATATCGGGACAGACGTAGCAATATTCCTCCTTGATCTCTTGGGCAGTCTTCAGAGAACTGTCGGGCTCGCCTCGATCTCGCAGTAGAGATTGAACGAAGTAGGTAATATCGCGACCGGCAATGGGGATGGATTTGATAGAGGAGCCAATGACATAACCCTCAGCGACGGGGATGACATGAGTGACACCATCACCGGAATCGATGACAGTGCCGGTCAAGGACCGATCGGTAACCTTGGTGGATGTCCATGACGCTGCGAGCGCCAAAACAGCCTGTACAGCGATGTAAAGGCCTGCGCAATTGAATGACTCGAAGAAGATCTCGGCCGTGTTTTCTCGATTCTCGGGTGGGTTCAGGGGCTGGCGCGCATCAGCAAAATGTAGTTCACGGCGGGGGTGCGGTCAATTCCGTACGGGTTCGGTTAGTAGGAAGTAATGGTCTTCGGGCTCGACTCGTAGGTACTTGAAAATCGAATTGGACCAGAAGCGCTCCATATGGTCCTACACAAAGTGTCAGATGTGGGCTTCGCAAGTGTAGGGCATGAACGTTTATGAAGTCGCACCCAGTTCTCTATTTGGCCATGTCGAATGGGATAGTGCAATCCATAGCCTGACCAACATCAGTAAGAAGTATATCCGACGCCCCATATCCCGAGTGACGCACCTGGACCGTTGGCAGCCGTGATAGCCTCATCGCCTATGAAGAAGTCGAGATCCTCCGTGCCTCGTTTCGTGGAGAGGTGGCCAGTCGGGCCCGCGCCTCCTGTGAGAAAAGATGGCTTGTTGCCGACGGCGGGTCTACCCGATCCTGTTCCTCCACTTCCCCCAGCAGGACCTTTTGTTGCGATGGCTGTCGGGAAAACGAAGGAGGGAGAGTCGTTGCCGGCGAATCCTGTGATGAAGAGGGGCGAACTATCAGCACGCAGTCACAAGCGCTGATGGATGGACAAGCTAGAGCTCAAGGAAGTAGTTTACCAAGCTTTGAGAAACCCGTGCCGCTGTGGTAAGTCGCATTGTCAGCACATTATCACCATCTCATTTGAACGGGTTGCAGGTATGGACCGACGTACTTGTCCATGACAACGGCAGGAGTTTGGTTAGCCATTATCGGAGGAAGGGCAAGTGAACGGGTACAGAAGTTGTTTAGTTGGTCGGGAAAATATCTGTTTTTGACGTGGGCGAGGAGCAGTAGCCGATGTATTGATTTGAGGCTGTCGTGGAATTTGGTGATCGGCGGGGTAGCTCAGGTCGAGTTGTCGTCGAGGCTGGGCGCAGGGAGGCAACCTTGAATGGCGTTAGACAACGATGATGCGGCACTGGCTCAAGCCTCAGGGCGCTAGGTGGGAGGCTCGAATGGAATTAGGTACATGCCTGACGCAGTTCAACACACTGTACCTGGAGAAGGAGGTCGGTACCTGAAGATGCCAGGCAAGTGTGGCTGAGCTGGTTGAGATTCCGTGGTAGATGTGGCTACAGAGAAGCTTATGTGGCGTAGAGCTAGGCTGTCTCTTCAATCATCATTTTCATACACTCATCTCGAACGTACCAATTTCAGCCCGGACGACCGTCCTTGCAATTCACATTCACTGCCTGCTGATATCTTCTTTTGGATGCCCAAGTAATTAGAAACAGTTGATCAACTCGTAGCATAATCTCCAAGCCCAGATTACCCGTCCAATTTCATGTAGAAGGTACCTACCTACCTATACCTACCTATACCTACCTATACCTACCTATACCTACCTATACCTACCTATACCTACCTAAAGCAATACCTATACGGTTGCCATTCTAAGCTCTGAAGTGGGCAGGTATGCCAACGCAACTATCTAAGGTGTACAATTGCTGAGATTTTGTAGTATTCTGCATGCGAATCCGATTCTATAGGGACTATTTCATGTTGGGTGTACTCTACGGTGCCAAACGCCCATTAAACACATACTCTTCCGTGAAGATCTACCCGTGTATCGCCGCTGCCTCCATGGATGAGGAAGGGACGGCAAAGTTACTCTCATGGTCTTCGTACCTTCGGGCGGCTCGATCTACCTCCTGAGTTGGCAGTCTCGCCCTCATTCTCAAGTAAAAGTCGAGAGAGGTGACGCTTGCAAATAGGTAGGTAGGTAATCATTTGGCCGGTGACTGGCTTCTCCAAGCTCCTCCAACTTCACCATCCTCTTGCCACTCTGCTTGGAACCTAATACCTCTACCTACTTCGCATCACCAGTCCCCTGTCTGGATACCACCATCCTCGCAGTGGTATACGGCGGTGTTATAGCACGTATCAACATTACCCAATACTACTTAGTCGATATCATTCTCTTGCTTGTGTGCTCATTTCTTCTCTTAGCCTGAGTTCATTGCTCGTCTTCCTGGACCACCTGTACTATATTCCCGAGCCTTAGAATCGTAACAAGTTAGACGAAAACCGAGACATTCGATCCTCCACCAAGTAGGCAGGTACTGGTGCTTCTCTGGCAAGAGTGTCAAAACAGGTAAGCGGGACATCTACTTGAATCACCGCTTTGCAGATAGATGTCGCCATCTCCTATATAGCTCGCGTAAGACTAGGTATAATAACCTTTTGATGCATCGTCGATTACATAAACACATCTCAAGCTCATCTTCTGCTTTTCGTCCAATCTGAGCTTTGTTTTCCCGTATTGACAAATAACTGCAGTTACATATTTGCCCTGATGGCAGGCAAGTCCCTACACCCGCAGCAATCACGACAGTGTGCGCAACCAGATGGTCAGAGTAACGACCAGCCTCGATCTGTACGATCCTATGTCCGCCATGTTCGCTCCCTACTAGGCAAGCGAAAGTCAGAGGACGATGAACCAGCCGAGAGCGCCGTGGTTGAGAGACGTCCGGTGTTCTCTGAAGCCATGACCTCAGTAGAGCCCACGGGCGACTTGGTCACCGACCCTGCTCGGCATTCAGAATCGAATGACTTTAAAAACATTGATCGCGATACCTCTCATCCTCGAAAACGGGAAAAATCCCTTTCACCTCTGGAGTTTGATGAAAGCGCGTTCTTAGACGGAGCCGGGGACCGAGTACGCCGAAATGGCAAGCATGCTTCACAAGAAAAGTCTTCAGTTGCTGCCATCTTCATCCATGCAGGAGCTGGCTACCATAGCCTTGCCAATGAAAGGATACATCTCGAAGCATGTAGCGAGTGAGTAATGATTGTGCTCTTCCCAATCAAGAAACAGAGCGCCAAAACTGACAGTCACAGGGCAGCGCGTACGAGCATGAGGCTTCTCAAAAGCGGCTATTCTGCCATTGACGCTGTCGAGATGGCTATTAGGGTACTCGAAGACAAAGAGATCACCAATGCCGGATTTGGGAGCAATCTGGCCATTGATGGCACTGTAGAATGCGATGCGACAATGGTTGACCATCTGGGACGCAGCGGTGCCTGCGGTGCTGTTCCAAGTAAGCATTCGTAGAGCGTTCGGGGACTCGTCATTTGCCTAACAAAGCCACAGACATCAAGAATCCCATCAGTCTAGCCAAACTGATCCTTCAACGAAGCAACCAGCCCTTGTCGCTCCGTCGCGTCCCTCCAAATCTTCTCGTGAGCGAAGGTGCCAAAAGTTTCGCCGGCGAAGCAGGAATGAGTATTGTGCCAAACGAGTGGCTCGTTTCCAAAAATGCCCGTGACCGATTTCTCAGATGGAGGGAAGATCTGCGGCGTGCTGACGAGAAGGAGCCCGGTGCCATCATGACGCCGCCTAAAGACGACAAATTCCAAATCTGCACCGAGCATCGAGATCATGCCAAAGCTCTTCAAGAGGGGACCTGGAACGAAGGACAACCAGACTCTCCCGGAAGTATCACACCCAGTCTGACGGCCCAGAACCCAAGATCACCTGAACGTTCACCGAAGCCAACAACTGAGCGCAGTCCTCTAAGTTATCTGGGAGCCGCCATGTCGAGTATCGCTCCTAACACGGCAACACCGTCTGCCAAACGAGCCAGGTTCAAGGCGGCAAGAGCTAAAAGTTCCGAAAGGATGAATGTGAATAAGGATGGGGCCGCAACAACTTCACCGTTGGCTCCTCATGATGGAGCTCTCGAATTGGACGCCTTTCTCACATTGGCCGAGCCATCTACTTCGATCATGGAAGAAAACCCCTTATCTGGCGTTGGTCAAAGCCCGGCACAAACAGCGTCAGGTGCTAGAAATTCAGAGGATTGGATCACCGATACCGTTGGCGCGATTGCTATCGACCAGTCTGGGCACATGGCAGCTGGGTCGTCTTCAGGGGGGATCGGTATGAAGCACCGAGGTCGTGTCGGACCAGCAGCTCTAGTCGGCATCGGGACCGCAGTCATACCACCGAATGAGGACGATCCAAGGGGTATCACGGTCGCAGCTGTCACCAGCGGAACTGGTGAGCACATGGCCACGACTATGGCCTCTCAGAAGTGCGCTGAACGCATCTATCACCGGCGAGTCCGTGCCATAGGCGGCGGAGATGTGACCGAGGCCGACGAGACTTCGATTCTCGAGAGTTTCATCGCCAACGACTTCCAGGATCACCCTAGCGTCAAGTATTCGTCCTCGACGGGTGCAATCGGGGTCATGGCTGTCAAGAAAACTCCCTACGGTTCCTATCTTTACTTTGCGCACAACACCGACTCGTTCGCTCTGGCGTCAATGGGCTCTGGCGATCGCGATCCCTCTTGCGTTATGTCACGGGTCAACGAGGGGTGCGGTATTGCGCAAGGGGCTCGAAAGATCGACGCCTGAGGACGGCGTCCATGGTTTCTTTCGAGGCGTGGCTGGCTTGACTGAGCTTAAGGGTAAGAGCATCGGGTCGTGAGAACCAGTCGTTACCTTGATGACCTAGCCGCACAGCTGTGGTGTTTGCAAGAACACAGCATTTGCTCTCATCATTGGGTTCCTTCATGCACGGGCCATAGAGTAACGCAACTATGGGGTGCATGTCAATACTCCTCGAGCTGACCTGCAAGCCTCTAGTGTCTAGCAAGCAGGACTTGAGTGCGCATTCAACACCGCGCATTTCTGCTCATCAGGGGTTGGAATGGATTGTCCAAGCATGCAGGTCTCTATTCCGAACACTTGCCTATGGTTTCGATTAGACTGCGCGGAGGCTATAGGGCTCGGTGGAGCCAGACGGGCACCTCGGTAGAATGCGATGATTGACTTTTAAACATGTATTTGGCTACCTACCAAGTGTTCCATGCGGTGATCTGTAAATACTATAAATCTAGCCCACTGCAGTCTTTGAAAAACTGCCCATACCTTACCGCAAACGCCATGCTATGAATACGCAAATAAATGCCCGGATTCAATTGAAAGCCCCCGAATTGTAGGGTCGATCAGATGCAGCTATCGAACAAGCCTTGCGTGGACCTTGGGGGTAGGTCTTCATGCTGGAACTGGCGTGCCTGTGGCACTCCCCGTCTCTTCCCTCCCACCAGCACCGTTTATGGCCTTCTTCTTCCTCTTCTTGGTCTTCTTGACCGCTGGTTTAGACCCGTAGTTACCCAGCGCCAACTTGGTGCCACATGTCAAACACTCAGCCCCTTCGGGTATCTCGCAGAAGATGCTCAAGCAAATGCTACATACGAAACCGGTGTCGACGACGTTGCGGTGGCAGAAACAGGCCGCGCGGAAATCGACCAGTTCCTGTGAAGGTGTAATGAGATGTTCCCTTGCCGAGGCGTCGGGGAGCAGCCCCAACATGAGGTAAGTAAGCAGACCGCGCGGGTTGCCGGCGCAGGAGAGAAAGGTGCCCGAGGTGATGAAGGCGGCTTGTTGGAGAAATGTGGGCGTGCCGTAGAGAGAAATCGTATCCAGGGGGATACGAGAGTGGGAGGCCGCAAAGACGGCGTTCATGGTTGGTATGTATTGCGCCGGCGAGGAGTCCGAGACCGAGAGGATGAGGATGCGAGCGTGGAGGCTTGGGGCGGACGAGGTGGTCTGGGGCGCGGTAGAAGAACTGGCAGGGTCGGAGGAGGATGTCTTCGGGGGATCGAAGGCGAGGGAGGTCTTGTGAATGTGCGAGAGGGCCATGGTAAGAGCGCCAGAGATGAGCGTGGTCGGACTGAGGTCGGCGGCCGTGGTGCTGTCGATGGTAGCGCGCAACGCGGTCAAAATGGAGGTCTCGATCTGAGCGAACTGCGGAAACTTGTTGGCCGAGGTACCAAGCGCGGGAGCCGTCTCCTGCTCGCGGGTTCCGGTCCCAATGCCGGTCATATCGACATCCTCTGCATCGCCTGTATTGCACGCGTCTGGGTTCGGGGAGTTGGGATAAAGCCATACGGCACGATTCGTATGGGCGGCAAGTATGGCGACTTGATTATCGTTTCCGAAGGCCAGGTGGGCGTTCACGAACACCATGATATTCGCAATAGCATTGGAGATGGGTAGGAGGTGGCTGATAGCCGCCCATGCTCGCGGGTTCGTGTCGATGATGATGGTTAAGAGCGAAGGCGCCTGGCCAGCGAAGATGCTCTCGTCATAGTGCTCTGAAGCGTCGATGCTATTCATACTGGCGGCTTTGGAGTCATTGGAAGAGATGCCGGGAAATGGAACTGATCCTAGCTTGACAGGCCCGAGCCGGCCAGTTGATGTTGAGATGTCGGAGGATCGGCGCCAGAGTTTCTTTCTCTACCCCCTGGAAAAGAGGTGGCCCTAGCTGGCAGCGACGGAGGCTAGGACCGCTAAAGTATCGAGGTGCCGAGAGTGCGACGTCATGCGGCTGGCTCAGGCCCTCAGAGGGCAGCGGTATCGAGGGAGTACATCGGTACTTGCATGCCTGATCTAGACCTTGGAGGGGCATTCGGTGGGGTGGTGGGCGTGAGTAGCTACCTAACTGCACCTCAGAACTCTCATCCAAACTGAGAGCTATTTCATACTGAAGAGTTATCTTCAATCTCAGCTGTGAAAGCGACAAGCCGGTTCTCCTTTTTGTTTGATAGGTGATCATCTTGCTCTCTGTACCAAGGTAAAGTTGCTGACCAGCTGACTGAAGCGGCACTCTACTGCTCCTGCATCACGAGCAGGCTCCTTTTTGAGGTGCCTGCCTTTCCCCGCACATTCTTACTTTCAAGGTACCTAAAAGATCTTATCAACCAGCTGTAACTTTCTATCCAATCCGGGCTATTTGCCTCTCCTCGAGTTCAAAGGGCTCGCCGGCTTTAGGTGAGCCAATTCCTTTGCCAGTTGCAATGGCGGACTAGTCTAACGTTCGAGGTATAACTTTCCAGCTGGCTTGAGATCTTCCTCACAACGTCACACTCACTCGCTGGACAGCTAGGTAGATCTTATATCTCTCCGATGCAAACTCCATTCTCCTTTCTCCATTCTGTCTCAACTTCATCTGACTCTGAGGGTTCATAATTAGATTCGCTGTCTTTTTCCTTCTACTCACCTGTATCTCTCGCGACACTGCTCGTCGTTATTTTTGACTCTATCAACTCCCAAAGCTATCCTGGGCTTCCTCCGCCAAGTATACAGTCAGGCAATAGACACCAAAATACTAAGTGACACAAGTTGGCTAAGCACTACCTTCATTGGCACTGTTCTGTTCCTAGGTGGCTTGCCAATCTCGCCTCGACATAAGTCCTCAAAATCCAGGAGACTACTAGCATTCCCCATTGTCTCTATCATGGACGAACAACCGATTCACGTCACCTCCCATCCCGAGGAGATGGCCAAGCTCGGCAACACCGAACAAACCCAGCTGATCCTTGCCCAACTCATGGAGGGCGGCCAGGAAGATGACGATACCTGCGATGCTCTTGATCGGCTCACCAAGTTGTTCAACGACGATGCCACCAATCCCTACAAGTCCAAGTCCATCTGCCTTGTGATAGACGATGCATGCGTTGACACCATACTCAGCTATCTTGATATGAGGCAGGCCGAGTCTGTCAGAGGCCACGCGACGCTCACCGCCTCATCGTTCCTCAAGGCGGCTGGCGACAAGGGATCTGGCGCACTCCAGAAATTCTTCTTTGACCGGATCAAGAGGGGCACATACGACGACTACATAGTCGCCTTCTGCGTTGCTGCTGCCATATTTCCCGTCGCACCCGACGTTACGGCCCAGGTATTTCTCAGCGAGGGCTTCCTCCCTAGCCTGGATTCCTTGATGCGACGAAAGTGGAAGAGCCGAAAGGTCGAGACAGCATGTCTAGAGATGCTTAATGCGGCATCCATGCATTCTCAGTGCCGAGAGGCCATTCGAAAGTACTGTACGGATTGGCTGGAGGAGGTGGTCGATCAAGACCCAGAAGAGCTCTCCAAGGCGATCCACTCCGCCGATCCGGGCGTGCAGATCACGGAGGGCTCCATCGCCATGCGCAGACATTCCGAAGCTGTACAGAATCTGGCTGCCGTCATCCTGGCCAAAATGAGGGTAGGCACCATGAAGCTTCCGCTGGCATCACCACCTGCTTTCGAAAACCTCAGCTGGCGGTGATCTGGCACGATGAAGGCGCAGGGCTGATGTGAGGGATGCAGGCAGTATCATCGACACAACAAACAACGGACGACAGCGAAAGTAGGATCCAGCCCGCGACGACTACCATCGAGGACCTCTCCAAAAAGTTCGCCACCATGTTACTAACAGACCCTGAACACAGCAAACGACACTCGATAGAGGGGTTGGCTTATGCCACCATCCAGCCAACGGTGAAAGAAGAAATCGCCCACAACGCGGAGCTCCTGAAGAGTTTAGTGAAGACTCTCGGTGAATCTCCTGCCAAAAGTCCGCTTACGTACGGGGCCTTGAGCATCTTTATGAATCTTACTCAGTACAGACCAGTGCAGTCAGAAGAAGAGAAGAAAATGAGCCAGCTTAAAGCATACGCTAGTGCGGCTGGCAAGATTGCCGCTCCTAATCCCTTCAACGACGACCAGCATGTCGCCGTACGATGTCAAAGGGTCTTCGAGGCAGGCATAGTACCAGTGCTGGTGACTCACAGCCGATATGGTTCTGCTGCGTCTCTTGGAATCGCTGTGTCCATCATTTTCGCCCTTTCTGTCACCACCAGCATGCGAGGACAGCTGGCTCAGCAAGGTGCCGTCAACTTACTGATTGCCGCCTGCGCAGCCCTTCCAGACACAGAACTCGCAGCAAGACGAACCGCGGCTCAGTCTCTTGCTCGCATACTCATCAGCACGAATCCATCTCTCGTCTTCGGTGGCACTCGTGCGCGTCCCCAAAACTCAGCGATCCGCCCCCTGGTGTCTATCTTACCCCCAGATCCTGCAGCTGACACTCGAGATCTGTTACCCACTTTCGAGGCATTGATGGCACTCACTAATCTGGCTTCCACGGATGATGACACACGCGTGACGATCATCCGCACGGCGTGGACTGAAATCGAGGAGCAGCTCCTTTCTTCGAATGACATGGTCTCAAAGGCTGCTGTTGAGCTTATTTGCAACTTGGTCCAATGCGTAGAAGGAGTTGCCCTATATGCAGCCGAAACGACAGAAGCTTCTAACCGCCTACACATATTATTGGCGCTCGCTGATGCGGAAGATGAAGGGACGAGGAGTGCTGCGGGGGGTGCTCTCGCTTCTCTGACTCCTTACGAAGCGGTTGTCACAGGTATAGTCAAGCGGAAACGGGGCGTGGAGGTTGTCCTTAGTTTATGTGATGAGGCAAGCGAAGATTTGCGACACAGGGGCGTTTTCATTGTTTATAACATGGCAGCATGTGAGGGTGAGGCGGGAGATCTGGCACGGAGAGAATTACGAGCCAAGAATGGTGTAGAGATACTCAAGGAGTGTGCGAAAAAGAGCAGGAGGGCAGAAGTTGTGGAGGTAACAGTTCAGGCATTGAAGCTTCTTCTCGGGGACCAGTGATGAATTTTGTACATATACTCTGAGAATCGGACTTGTAACTGTTGATTGACCCTCCCCCCTCCCTCTCTCTCCTCTCAAAAAGAGCAGTCGTGACTTTGCGGTTCCTTGACATCACTGACCCCTACAATGTTGGCATGTTGGCGTCTGCGTTCATGCACATCGAGCGACGAGTGAGTTAACCGTACGATACGTAAAAGTACAAGCACAAGGCTGCCTAATGGTTTTACGTTGAGGGACTATTTGAGAAGCTCTTTTTGCGTTGGCTCAGCTCCTTTCTCCTCGGCACTAGAAGCTTCCAAATCAAGCCTGTTCAAGACCGCCACGCCCTCAACGTGCGCCGTCTGCGGGAAGAAGTCAAATCCGCGCAGACTCTCGATTTCATAACGTGTGGCACCCTTAATGCTTTCGATACCGTTCGCCTTCCCCTTCGCCCCAGGTTCTCCCGTCTCACCTCTGACTAGCATTCCTACGTCTCTGGCCTGCGTGTGCACATTGCAGCTGACATATACTATCCTCCGTGGACCAAACCGCAGAAGCTGGCCTAAGAAGCTGGCATCGCAGCCCTTACGTGGGGGATCCAACACCACAACCGTGTTTTCGGGGTCGTAGGTTACGCTCTTGAAGAGCTCACCTGCGTCTGCGGCGATAAAGTTGGCCTGTGACTCCGGGAGATTGTTGGCAGATGCGTTGGTGCGAGCGAAATTGATGGAGCTCTCGGAAATATCGATGCCGGTGCTGGATTGGAACAACGAAGAGAGTGTGATGGTGAAGAGGCCAGACCCGGAGTAGGCATCGATCAGGTGCTTGATAGGCTTGGAGGGTGTCGTGGGTAGAATATGTTCTCGAATGTAGGCAGTGAAAGGTAGTAGAATAGAATTGTTGTTCTGAAAAAACGAGCCGGCCGGGTTATGGAATACGCGATCGCCGATGTATTCTGTTGATGTGCCATTATTATCCGTCACGCAGGTCTTGAGGTCGACATGGGCGTCTGTCTCGATGCGGACTGCGCTCGGTGGCGTCTCTATCTGCTCAGAAGATGTTGAATCGTCCTTCGCAATCCTCTTGGTGCTCTCCCTGAGCAACAGCGTAGCGCCGCGCGTGTACTTGTCGAATTCCACATCCATGCGAGCGCGCTCTGCTTTCATGCCCAGTCGCACGGCGTCAGTTCCAATGGGACAATCCTCTATATCAATAGTCGTTCGCTTCCCCTTCAACATGAACCCAATGTCCGGTCTCTTGACGAATGGCTCTTTTACCTTGCGCCAGCCCGAGGGTCCGTCAAAATGCGGCGTCAGCTTGGTGCGGTAGCCGTATTGTAAGGGACTGCCGATCGTATCCTGAATGGTAGGGATGAGCTCTGACGGTAGCTGCGAGAAGTTGCGAAATGCCTTTTCCACGATCCGTCGCTTCAGTCGCAGCTGCTCGGCATAGTCCAGCATCTGGAACTGGCAGCCGGAGCACTGGGAGAAGTACTTGCATCGCACGCGACTGTCGTCTCGTGATGGTGAAGGTTTTATGATCGAGATAAAGTCGGCGACAGTGTATTGCTCTTCCCCTAGATGTCGATATACCTTGACCTTGACGACGTCGCCCGGCACCGCGAATGGCACCACGTATATCCGTTTAGAGCTGGAGTCTTTCTGTAGTGCCAAGGCGTCTCCTGTGGACGACAGGTCGACGACCTCGACTTCGATCTCAGTCCCCTCGGCTGGAAGGGGCACTTCATCTCCTGTGGACGCGTCTTTTGTGACCCCTTCAGCCTGTCCCTGGGAATCGGACTGAGACTGCCCCAGAGATGCAAGAAGGTCGCGCACATCAAAACCAAGAACTTCCTCGTGAGAGCCATTTTTCATGTCCCGTTCTCTCTTCCGTGCCTTCTTCTGCGCTCTCTTGTTGCCCATATTGGAGCGGCCATGAGCCCAAGACCGTTTTCCATGACCTGAATTGGAGTGTTGCTGCTCCATGGTGCCAATTGCGTCAGAAGACGGCGGTCGATGGAAGGTCCTCACAGCTGGTGCTGGAGATGGCAGAGCTGGCAGATGTCGCGCACCTACGCGAAAATGCCCGCCGTGACTTATGAAATGGGAGACACGCGAGGTAGTCTGTCCTATAGCTTTCCAATAAGATCTTGGATTAATTATGAAGGAAAGGAACATGTTTCGACTCATCAACCCACAGAGTGTGTGAAAATGAGTAATAGGTGAGGCGTCATAGGCCGAGTTAAGATTTTTGGATGAGCTACGGCAGGCACCATACGGTACTCTGGAGAGGCAGTGTTGGTACAGTAGATACACAGTATGGCACTCTTCGCCTGCCGCACTGCCCCACCATCCCTGTGGCTTGGTACCAGCTGGTTCACTTGATTAGCACAGTTTTCTCAGCTCTTGATAGGGATGTTCTCTCGTTCAACAGTCTTAAGGTTAAGGTACCTTCAAAGGATCCTACAGAAGTTGAGGAAGCTATTCAAATAGCTGGATAGTTGGTGATTTGGACTCTGTCAATTTGCGTGGAGTAATACATGAGAGTGCATTGAAATCAGTCATGTTCTGGAATTACTTGACGAACAGATATTGACGTGCAGAACCTTCCTGTTCCTGTACAGACCTCATTTTGCGCTGTATGGCATTGGACATACATAGCAAAATTTGTCCCACGGCTAAAGAGGTAGTTATCTGGAGGAATCCCTACCTACGTCTTATTATAATTCTCTTATCGCGGGCCTCTTTCATGAAGGCTTAGCGCCCGACGCCGGCTACTGTCGCAATCAATGCCGACCAGGCCGGACTGTGCGAGCCGCATTACAAAGCACGCCGTACTCATCTACCTCACACATCGTAGCAGTGCTTTGGTGATCACTCGGATTGCCCCTTTCGCTATCTTCACAAGGAACACATTTCTTTATTTCCTTTTTGACACTCGACAACTCAATCTTGGGAATCTTGGGGACGTCTGCTGCTCCCCTACCCTTGCTGTTTCGCCCACCAGGTTGCAGGACGCCGTTAACGTATTATAATATCCGGTAGCTTTTCATGCTGCTCAACATGAGTAAGTGACCCCGTGACTTGATGACACGTTACCATGCGCTAACGACACATTGTAGAAGTCCTAAAAAAGTTACCGCGGAGTCTCCTGGTTCTGGTAGCAACATCATCATCTATTCTTGCTTTGCCTGAGCAGATACCGCTTTCGAAGACCACCGCGAACCACAGGGGTGCCGTCGCCTGTGAGAGCAGGATATGTAGTCAAATTGGCATTGACCTACTCGCGCTTGGTGTAGGATCCCTCGGGCGAGACCATCAACTTCGACAGCTGACTGTTTATTTACTTGCAGGGAAATGCTGTAGATGCGTATGTGGGCACACAACTATGTGTCGGCGTTATCGGAATGCATCACTCTGGACTGGGGGGTGGAGGTTTCAGTGTGATTCGCGATCGGCAGGGGAATTACTTGGCTATTGACTATCGCGAGAGTGCACCGGCCGCTGCTTATGAGGACATGTATCGTGGCAACGTCGTCGGCAGCATCTTCGGGGGGCTGGCGGCCGCCGTACCGGGTGAGCTTCGCGGCCTGGAGATTGCGCACCAAAGATTCGGTACTTTACCATGGAAGACAGTGGTAATGCCCGCTTCCTATGTTGCTAGAGATGGGTTTCCCGTGACGGAAGATCTCGTGCGGTACATGAACTTCGGCATCCAGTACGCTGGCTGGAACTTTTTGGTTGAGGATCCCTCATGGGCTCAGGATTTTGCGCCTTCAGGTGAGTATGCGCACAAGTGATATCACTGCAGGCTTAGTCGTTGATGCATATCAGGCTCCCTCCTTACACTTGGCGAGACTATGTTTCGAAAACGTTATGCTCGGTAAGCAGAATTGGCATTCTCACATGGCTACGAGTTGACCCGGTTAGGACTCTCGAGCTGGTCGCCGAGAAAGGTGCTGATATATTCTATGCCGGCGAAATGGGTTCGTATCATTCCTCACTTCAGTGTGCACGTAAATGTACATATATAACATGAACGATCTGACTCTTTACCAGCGAGGGCGACGATCGCTACCCTACAGGCATATAACGGCACAATGACTCTTGAAGACCTCCGCGACTACCGAGCTATTGTTCGGCAGCCGGTGAGTATATCGTACCGTGATTACAGACTGCATTCTGTTGGAGCGCCGAGCAGTGGCGCCGTCTGCCTCAGCATACTCAAGACCGTGGAAGGATATGATAACGACACCCCGGAGAACGCCAACATGAACCTGACGCTACATCGATTCGACGAGGCCATGCGCTTCGCCTATGGTGCCCACCAAGCCCTCGGCGATCCAGACTTCCTTTCCGATGTTGACAAGCTGGAAGACAAAATGCTGGACACAGCCCACGCATCCAGCATTAGACAGCGGATTTTGGACAATGCTACGCAGCCCGTGAAGAATTATGACCCGGATTCAGTCTACACCCCCGACAGCCACGGCACCTCGCACATCGTGACAGCCGATGCATCCGGCATGGCAGTCTCGAGCACCACAACGGTGAATTTGCTCTTTGGCAATCTTCTCATGGTTCCTGAAACGGGCGTGATCCTCAATAATGAGATGAACGATTTTAGCATTCCCGGTGTACGCAATGAATTCGGGTACGCACCAAGCGCTGCCAACTATGTAAGATCGCGCAAGCGGCCCCTATCTTCCATCACGCCAGTCATCATCGAGCGCCCGGACGGCACGCTCTTGGCTACCGTCGGCGCGGCAGGCGGTTCGCGCATTATCAGCTCGACAGCGCAGGTCGTGTGGCACCTGCTGGAGCACGACATGTCGATGCAGATGGCCATCGAGGAGCCGAGGTTTCACGACCAGCTCATGCCCAACCTAGCTGTATTCGAGTACACCTTCGACAACTCCACCGTGGCCAGCATGGCAGAAAAGGGCCACAATGTTACCTGGGTCCGTGAAGGCGTCAGCGCTGTCCAAGGAATTAGTCTTGATGCACATGGCCAGTTTGAGGCCGTGGGAGAGACCCGCCAGAAGAATAGCGGGGGCTTGACTTTGTAAATACAGAGGTATCTTCCTGAATTTTGACGCCAGGTGGAATGAACATAGATAGAACCTATCAGAGAATATCGACCAAAGCTAACTGAAGGCTCCATAGCAGAAGATGTGAATATCTACGTGACCTTCACCTAGGCAATCAACATAAAACATGGTATCTCCACCGTCTAAAGCGAAGGAACTCCTGTATTCCCTTCATGCAAGTCCTGGGGTATCTGCGTTGGTCTATTTTGAGGGCTGTACCTGATCAAAGCTTCATCGCGACTAGCTTATCTAGCTGCGACAACCATCTCCTTACGAATTCCTCATCCGAAAACCTCTTGGACGACTGACGGGCCCTCTGTCGTACTGCAAGCGGGTTGGGAAGTGAAAGAGCCTTCTCGTATCCCTCCGCAAACTCTGTTGCCGTCGTGGCATGGAATCCTGATGGAAATGTTAGCCAAGTATGAAGAATGATAATTTGCGAGGCATCCATTACCTGTCAGTTCACCGTCTACAGGGGTGACGATGTCTAACTTTGGACCGCCACTGTTATGGACGACCGAAATCAGACCAGCTGCCAGATATTCAACAACGCCGATTCCGAAATGCTCGTTCCACATGCCATTGACACCAATGTAGGCCTTTCCAAGCCACTGAAGGATCTCAGACCACGGAGCGTCGAGTTGGAATTTGACTTGGTCCTTGATATGAAGCTCATTCACAAGGAGGCGCAGCTGGTACACCCGCCTCGAATCATTGTCGTCCCTGACACTACCCAGCAAAACAAGTTTAGCTCCTCTCGCAGCGCTGGAGCCGGACTTGACGAACTCGGCAAATGATTGCACAATGAGCTGATGATTCTTTTCAGGGCGGAACTGTGCAATGTAAACGATGTACTTCTCGCGCCGTTTCTCGCTCTCCTCAGAAAGCTCGACGGCCTGTTCGATATCTTGTACCGCGCATGGGGGATACACGACAGCAGTGGGGTGAACTCTGCCTCTCTGCTCGCGCTTTGGCCCCCACAAGGATTGAATATGAGCCTGGGTCCAGGTCGAGTTCGTCATCACGACGTCGACCGAGGCTCCCATCCACGAATATATGGCAGCGAACAGCTTCCAGTAACGTCGCTTGAGCGCACCCTTGAAGCCAACGCCCTTGCCAGCATTGACGCCTTGGGTACCAACCGGTGTACTGGGATCCAGGGAGTCTAGCATATCAGTTGATATTGTAGGGTAGTGGACGTAGGCAGCAGTTGGCAAGTCCGGGAATAGGACTTTGCTCAGACCAAGGGTAAATGCATATCCCATGGTATCGACAAAGATGTCGGGGACCAAGAGCGAAAATGCATCCCATCCGAGAACCAGAGAGCCTAGCGATTGCCCGATAAGTGTCATGTGTGGCCAGGTAGACGAGAGAACCCAATGCCGCGTGGACAGATATAAAAAGTGGATCGTGGGCGGATGTATGTCAATGCTGAAGGTATTCTGACGATCGATTAGCAAACCTCGTCTAGCACACTAGATACAGCCAGTATCGGGAGGCACCGGCGCACCTTAACACGGGAGAGCATCTTGTCCTTGGTCACGTCATGGTCGCCCGTATAGACGACAATTTTGGCCTTCGGCCATCGCCGCTGCGTAGCGCGTACGGCGGCCCAGAGAACGCGTTCACCACCGCCGCCAGCGTTGCAGAATGGGTGGAAGAAACCGACAATACCGTCCCAATCCTGACTCCCTTTCTTCCCATTGCCAGAGAACGCCGCGCAAGCACTATCTATGTTCTCCCAATCATCGTCACTGCTGTCCGACTTGGCGGCCTTCTTTTCACGAAATACATTCTCACTTTCCCGTGTGGCGTGTATGATGAGGGCGCGACGGCCCTCAGTCTTCTTCCGCAGATACCAGCCCGCACTTAGGCCGACGGTGTGGGTGAACATTCGGAAGAGTGCTGGTAGGACATAGGTCCAAGCCAAGAGGGCGAGGAACGGGCTGCAGACGACGGCGAGTACCGTAAATGTCACCCTCTGTGCGTCCATGTCGGAGAAGAAGCTGAGGAGGATGCACAATATCGATCGGTCGGGCAGTCGAGCGAGAATTGGTAGGTAGATAGCGAAAGGAGGAAGAAGGCGCTGTAAGGCGTGTTGCTAGACGAGGGAAGTGAAGACGCAGAGAGAAAATGACGAGGGTACTACTCTGGCCTGATCAGGCTGTGCCAGGCGTAGTCAAGACGACCCATTGAACTATCCAGCCAAGTCGAAGACAGTCGAGCGTTCGAAGTCGAGTTGGCTTAGGGAACAGCCGACTGAAGGGTATATACTTTCGTGTGCTGCGATTTGAGGATTGCGGTGTTCGATGAATGTCCAGGCTGTCCACATCCAGACAACCTGAACATGGATGGGCGCAGCTTGCCTGCCGAACCCCACCAAACACTTAGGTATGTACCTCCTAAATGTGCACAGGTCTGCACACCCGCTACTGGCTTTCCACTCAAACGCCTGCCAAGTCTGCCTACCCAGGCGCCTGTTGTCGTGGCCTGTAAGGTACATAATACATAAACTCCGGCTCTCCTGGAGGTACGGTCCCCGTGACTAACCGATACCTACCAGGCTTAACTTATCTTATCAGCCCCGAACAGCCAACCCGGGTACCTAACACTTCGCAGCAGTTTCACGATGAAAAAAGAGCTTGTTTCAAGTCTCTTGCATGTATCTTATAGGTGTCGTCCTTGTATAGTATATTCTCATGAATGTTCTTGTCGATGGTTCAAAACTCATTCCCTCATACACCCACTGTTTCTAGCTTTAGCTGAAGTGTTCGCCAGGACAGTGGCATACTTGTCAAGGGAATTGGTAGGGCACGGACCATTGCTATTCAAATCCTCCAAATCCCTATACCAACTTCTACTCATGCTACCTGTGCTACCTGCTACACCTTGCTTACCTCATTAATGGACAGCATCGTGGTCTTGGTGTAATCATCATGATACTCCTTTATACAGACACACGTCCCTCATGATGAGTTTGCTAAGTTGTCTCCACCACATGGGCCGAACCAGCTTCATCAGTCGCATGCGAGCTCACCCTCTCACCACCCCTTCTGGTCACTTCAGGTCGCTCGTCTACCACCCTTCACACCATCATGTACGCCAAAAAAGGTGCATCCATCTTCAACCAGCCATTGAAACTGCCATACAAGGCACTCAAGATATCATACTTGGACTGCACACAGTCACACATACACCATGGTGTCTGACCATACCATTAGTTGCTGCGGGAGTCGGCCTGCTCTTCCGCTTCCCTTTGAACGCCTATATCCAGCGCATCCACCAGCGCCGTACCAGACTGGTCCCTCTCATGCAGGCCTGGGCCTCTCGAATCGCAAGGGAAATATCCAAGGAAGGTTCCGTCCTCTCGGCGACGATGCCCGAGTTTGAACGCCGCCAACAGAAACTGCACAACGAATTGTACGCAAAATTCGGTGTGCCGTGGTGGAAGACGTATTGCAACCTTCTTAGCTTTCCCTTCTGGTTGCTTGCCATTGATGCTATTCGGCGCTTATGCGGTGGCCCAAGCGGGCTTTTGGGGTCCCTATTCCTGGGAACTGGAGCTGACAGGACGGCTATATCTACTGGCACCGACGGCCTACCCATAGCAGAAGCTACAAGATATATGGCTGAACCAAGTCTAGCCCTGGAAGGATGTCTATGGTTTTCGGACTTGACTATTCCTGATCCCTATCACATACTTCCGTATCTGTTGTCGGTTACGCTTGCGGCCAACGTGCTGCCTAAAACAGGTGCTCAACTGCGGGCATTGTTCGGTCTGAAACCCCGGCAAGAAGAATACCAAGTTGCAAAACCCGGTTCGACAAACCAAATGCGACTTCAACGGTTCCTATTCTTTGTAGCCCTGTCTGTCGGGCCCATCACCCAAGGCTTGCCTGCCGCGCTGCATCTGTACTGGTTATCGTCTTCCGCTACGCACTGGGCCACCCAGAGACTACTGAATTACACCATGCCAGTAAGAAATTCACTGCAACATCGATGTGCGGGCTCTGAGATGCCCGTCATCAGACCACAAAGAAAGTTAGAACATATGTCCGCTGAAAACGTCAGGGAGGTGTCCAGTGCAGGTCACACCCGTCCGCCTAGGGAGCGTGAAGGATGAACTTTGGCGCCGTCGATAGATTGCATCACCAGGTCGAACGGGGTTGCTCGTGCTCACGTACGAGGTCTGTGCTACTGCATTGGGCCTTAGTTTTGTAACTTATGTATTTGTAATTCAAAAACCATGGAAGAGCTGATAGACAACGTTTGGAAGTTGGATCCCGCAATGTCTTGACTCGCGACTATGGGAGAACGAGCTTCGTAACGTGGCATCTATATTACTTCAAGTCACGTCTATATGCGACGGCGCAACAGATCGTCTAAGGGGCTCTCGATATAAGTACAGAAGCAACGAGAGAGCCATGAGTAAGTGGGTCATGCGCCAAAGACGTAGCAACATACAACAAACACCAGACGCCAAAACGCTCTGCGCAACGAAAACTCGGGCAGGCAACCCAAACCAAGCCTTGCCTACTCAACCCAGGAACACAGCTAGTAGAACAATTGTCATGATAACGGCCAGAACCAGCAGTAAGCAGCAGGCTTTGCTCCTCGCATTCTTCTGATATCGCGAGGCGCTCCTCAGCTCATAGTCTGCCCCGCGAGTATCGTCGCGGACGTTGACGGCGTTGTTCTCGATGGTCTGGAGTTGTTCGCCTTGCTCGCCGACAATCTGCGCTACCTGCTGGAACAACACGTTAAGGTCACCGACGCCCTCCTCAATCTGCCGGATCTCTTCTTCGCGCTCAATAATCAACGCATCCTGGAAGTCCACCTCGTCTTGTGGCGCCAGGTGTGTCTGTTCCTGTTGCTGGAGCTGGAGCTGCTCATCACCCGCAGAAAAACCAGCGCCGCCGCTTTCATCCTGGGGTGACTCCGAGTCGAGCGCTGCTTTGGCTGCGGTTACGGAGGCACGCTGCTTCTCGAGCGCTGTACGTTGGAGCGACTGGAATTCGCCGAGGGCCGCCTTGAACTCGCGCGAGAGCTTTTGTTGGGAGTATTTCTGGGTCGGCTGGGCACGCGTGTGTTATTATTTCGCTGCTAAAAGATTCCACATCGCGGTGGCGGCTATACTTACAGTTACATCTTCCCAGCTCTGCACCTGCTTGACTCCCTCTCCTACTTCCTTGAACTGTTCGGTGGACTCTTCCAGTACGGCATGCACACGTTCTCTCAGTCGCGGGTTGTCCCTTCGGGTTCCAAGCAGGCCGATATCAGTTCTGAGTTTAGAGATGTTTCCCTGCAGATGGAAGAGCTTGTTCATGAGGCCCTGCGATAGTCGTGAGAACTCGGGGTCGTCGGAATAGGCACCACTGCGGGCCCCTCGGTTGCCGGCACCGCCAGATTCCATCGACGATAATTGATCGAAAGACATGGTGAGTGGCTGTTGTGGTGAGCGTGGTAACTTCAAAGACAATGGTCGCAAAACTCTGAGATCGCAGAAAATGGAAACAATAGTAAGGATCGGTATTCCGGCGACAGCATGAAACGGAGGGATCGATGCGACGAGAACTAGAGGTCATCGGGACCGCGCGCGGGTGCCTTCTTGCGTCAGTAGGGTAGCAGTAGTGAGGACTGCGCCACATGGCATGATAGCGGACAAAGTGTGGCACACATGGCGGGGCCTCATGCGCCTGGATGAAATTTGTGGCTGGAGCTCTGCTGGAGTGGGCCTCCTGCGCTTCCCTACCTACAGAACCTGTAAGGTATTCGGTTCCGTTGCTAGCCCGCCGAAGCTGCGTCTGGCACGTCTGCAATATTTTATTTACTTCCATTCCATCCCACCGTCCTTTCGTCAATCGTCAAATAAAATTCACGACACGCCAAAGCTAGAGCTAAGCACCGCAATCAAGGTGCTCGAGTAATCGCGCGCTCGTTCTTTGGCAACACAAAAAAATGCCCTGAATTGGTCTGTTCGGAGCTGCCATCATGCCTCCTACAGTCGCGCGACGAGCGCCCTACAAGGACTTCTTGCAGCCTGCACTGCAGCGACGCTTCGCTGCAAACGCTGCTTTCCTGCTCGCTATTTCCTACCTCGAATCTCTCACTCTGTCCACATGGGATTCCCGTACGTCTTCCAGCTTCACCGTCATGCTCGAACATGCTCGGGTTCGATGATACTGATCCGCATACTCTTCTCTCTAGTCATCTGGTCATGGTTTCCCGTCGGTCTCCCAGGCGTGCGTGCCCTGGCCATCTTCGCTTCCATTCTCTTCGTCGTCATCCTACGAATCAAATACTCGCACGTTGGCATTCGAACCTCCGATTCGCCCTCCGAAACGATCATCCGCAACCTCTTCCCTTTCTCTACTCTTGAGAGCATCGTTACGTTCGCCTTCTCTGCCTGGCTATACAGTCAAGCCTATCTATACTCCATGCCAGAAAATGCCGGCCTGGCATGGATTACACGCCACAGCGGAGACCGACCGCGTCTCAATGAAAAGGCTCTTTTCTACACGACCAACATGATCATCTTGGGCCTGGTTCAGGGAGTTCTCCATATATCTCTGGATCACGATCGCATGCTGCTCGGTATGGTGAAGCCCAAGCGCGAGGGAGCTGCGGAGACTGCTTCACCAGAGAGTCGTCTGACCCAGCTTGGGAAGTGGGCACCGGTATTGATCTCACGAGCCGGGATGCTCTCCATAGCTGTCGGCGTGGTCAACTACATATTCCTCTACAGTCTGCTGAGACGTTCCATATACCACTGGACCATTTGGCTGTTCCGCTGGGGATACCCCAACCTACCAAGGTCCAATCTTCCCCCCAGCAGCGCGCCATGGAACGGATTCATGCTCGTACGATCTATCTGGGCAGGATTTCTCCTGTCTTTACTGTGGTCCTTTGGGGACATGGCTTTCCGCCTACAGTTAGGAGCTCCGCCGCTAAAGAAGAATATTCCCCTCACCGACGAGTCCAAGGATCCCAACGGAAGCTTACTCAACGGATTGAAGAGCAAGAAGTCGCGAATATCCGTAAGTATTAGCCCTTCGACACCCTACCCGTATGCTGATCGCCACCGTGACAGTCATTTGCTATGTGGGAATTGGCTCTTATCGCAAGAGACTTCCCTGCCAGGAGGCAAGCCATCTTCGAGGACATTGATCGGATGGACGGGCCTATGTGGTCTAACATTTACATGATTTGCCTGACCACAATCAAGACTATCGAGCAGAGAATCGATGAGTACGGGAAGCCCCCAGCCCTCGAACCAAATGTCACCGCAGACCCGGCACCACCTCAACCGCGCCAGCGGATTGTCCAGCCGCCGAAGATGGACAATGTCTGGGCCTCCGCACCTGCCCCTAAGCCATCACCTCTTGCCAAGCTGACCAGGTCGCCCGGACGGGCTCCAGCAGACAGATTGGTGCCGGCTGTGAAGAAGCGGGCTGCCGAGGTAGCAGATCAGCTTATGACGCAGCATCAACGAGACGCATTGAAGCCGGAGGCACTCAACGGTTTCATCGGTACTTTGGCGGCTCGCATCCTAGAGATACCTTGCATTGGCCAGATTTTCCAACACACGTTCAGGCGCCGTCTGGCAAAGGTTGTCCTGGGCACTCCACACGGGGAACCGAGTGTCTACGTCAACGCAGCGTATGCACTCTCCCAGTTTGCGGTACGCAGTCTGAGCGAGGACAAGTATGGCAATGTGCAGAGAGACGTGCCGGCGGTGATTCGAACTTTCACCATAGTTATTAAGAAGCTGGAAAAGTTTCAGAGTGAGCTCCCGACGCACTGGACAGATGTTGACAAGAAGCGAGAGTGTCCTGAAGTCACTGCGCTGGTGGACGCTTTCAAAGATGGGCTGGGGGAACTGGTGACCGAGTTTGGGCCCTATAGCAGCGACCTACGACTGACCCGGGCAGACATGAGACTGGCTCGAGAGGCTGCTGCAACGAATGACCGAGAAGAAGTGCAAGTACAAGAAGGGGTAAGGCAAGCCGAGATGCAGCAAGTCAGCTAGTGGCACGGATTGCTAGATTCGGGAGTCCTGTCAAAATTCCCAGACTCCTCACTCTAGGCATGATGTCGTTGCCTCGCGCAGTGGCCAGGAATGTAATACAAATCCATCATGACATCACTTCGTTTTCTGCGTGAACTACTCCATGCGTGAGCCTGCTGGCCTGAGATTGAGAATGAGAATTGATTCTGTCAAAGCGGTGTTGAAGAATACCAGAGTCAGACAGAGGTATTAACCGCAGAAACCAGAGGAATTCGCTGACTAAGCAGCCCACCTATCACCTAGTGCCACTGGTGCAGACGGTGCAGCTGCCAAGATGCCAAGCTCCAAGCTCCAAGCTACGAACTCTGGTACTTTCTGAACTAGTTGCGTACGCCATAGGTTGGTCGCACTGAACAACGTCCTTTACGCATCGTCTGTCGTCGTCCTCGGCGCCCAACCACAGCATTTCATAGGTAACCATCCTGTGGTCAGCGTGGCAGTCTCGACCGTGGAAGACGAATACGTTATGTATGGTCTTCTCTCAACATCCGGCTCCTCCTAGTATGAGCTTCCTTCGCTTGTCGCCGAGCCCTCTCCGTTGACGCGACCAACCCGACGACTCCCTCCCTACCGCCATGTTGGGAGAACCGAGTTCACCATGACGACCACTGGCCTCTTCTTCCGCATAGTCTACAACTCCATCTATGTCTTGCTCTGCCTGATATTGGCTGTTCTTCTACTCATCGTCCCTGCTGATTTTGTCGAGCAAGCCCTGAGGTCCACTCACCAACTCATCAACCTCATCGTCATTGCCATCGTTTACGTGCTCACCGTCCTCATAGTTGCGTTCGTCTACGTTCTCCGCCTCTATGTCACGCGCACCGTGCTCGCATCCATACCCAAGACACGCATACCCATCGAGAAGGGCGATGTGGGCAAGGAGGTGCGCAACATGATTCTTGCGAGCATCAGTCGCAGTGCTGCCGTTGCATGGGAAGCACGCCCTAAGGTTCTCGCCCCAGATGTGCCCCGGCGTACGTCTCGAAATCTAGATGATGGCGAAAAGTCCATAGGTCGCAGGTCGAGGGAGGGCAGGAAATCTCTACAGATGTTCCGGTCCAGACCACCGCTCACGGCCGAAGACGAGATGGGCATCGCTCTGCCCTCCCTTGCACCTGTCTGGGGCGACATCCAGCATCTCGGCTGGGGTTCCCCAGCCTCCGCAGATCTGCCCAACCTGCAGTATAGCACCGTGCTATCGGAGCTCCCGAATCTCATCGAGGCCAGGGCCGTCTCACAGGCCCCGACAGATCCGACCTCAACTCTAAGCACACCTGCTCTGGATGCCGATGCCGTCGCGCTTCTGCAGCGAAACCCGAGCATGACCATGAGAGACTACATTGCGCACCTCACCCACTTGCGCGTCTTGCCTACCTCGCAGGTTGCCGCCGAGTTCACAGACCTCTATGAACAGGCCCGCTTCTCCGACCGTCCCTTGTCCGATACCACCTTCCGTCGCCTTATGCACCTCTTTGCTGAGATACTCCGAGGCATGCAGATCTTGGATGGTTCCGTCTTGCATGTTGCCCGAGGTCTCCTCGACGCCAGCTATTCCGAGAGCGATGGACATATTGATGACGACGCACCTCTAGACACGACTCCCACCACGCCTGCTCGAAGTATCGGTAGCTTTGGAGGTATCAGTCGGACTAGCTCGCATGAGGCTGAACCTGGAGTTACAATAGCACCGCGTCAGTCATCGGCAAACACCTGGCACCAATACAGGACGGCACCCACAACACCCAGAAGCAAGACTGACCGACGGCTCCGAGCTGTTTCTCGTTCACCCAGTATACATAGTGCGAACAGTTTTGCTCAAACCAGACAGCCGTATGCGATAAGCCAAGCCTCTAGCTCGAGCCAGAGGTCCACCTCGCAAGGCTCGGTGATTCGGCTCGCTTCGGAGCAAGATATAGGCGATTTACCATACGTTCTTCGTCTGACTGATACCCTGTAGTCGGATGGGTGCCCTCGTGAATCTCCATGTACAGTACAACAAACCGTTATATTGTACGAATTGCAGAGGTCTGGTCCCAACCGAATAATGAATAATAGAAGACTTGGTAGAATAGCCACGAACGCTCTCGATATTGTCTAATGTTAATTATACATCAAAACTAGCGGACCTTGCGTGCCTTTTCCTCTTTTTGGCTTCATTCTATCTGAGTTTTCGAGACAATCTCGTATATTGTAAAGCGAATACTTGCCACTCCAAGATCTCCCGCGATATGTCATTGGTCCATCCAGCGAGAACGGCCGGATGTCGATCCTCTACTCGGGATCTCAATTCCGAAAGCCGTCTACACTGGGCTTTAGTAATTAAACACCCATGACAGGAACGACTGTCTTAGTAAAAGCCCTAGTAAATTCATGACCACGGCTTGAGGCATGGTAATCCGCCAGAAGATCCGGGGACAGTTTGTTATGCACAAACTGGACGGTGACGGACAGTTCTTATAGGAACGGGTAACGTCTCATCAAGGTAGCAGCAGGCGTGGCTGATAGCAAGAAGACTGCAATAGGGGCGCTTTTCCATTGAGCTTAAGGCCTGAAGCATCTATAAAAGCATCCGTACTGTCGGACCGTTTCACAGAACTACCTGTTCGCGGCACTGTCGAAGGGAAGCGCGAGCTTCTGTACTTCCAGCCGAGCTAAACTTGGGTTGATGCGATGATAGCTCGAGGTCACGACACTTGGTAGAACTCTAGGCTATTTATCCGGCGAATGGCCACAGTGTTGTGAAAGCTAATGGTAAAGATTTCATCACTACTAAGCATTTCCAGGATAAAAATACTCTGGTGAACGAACGACATGACTGCGAAAAAAAGCTCTGAATAAAGGTTAGAGGAGAAGTGGCCCCTCTGATCCTTCTGGTAAGCCTGGATCACGTGGACCCCTGGCTCGCCGTGTAGCAATGAGGCTCCGGACCTTGCATCCAGGGCATAGCCGACTAGAAGCTTAACACATAGCGGAAAGATTGCATTATAGTCATTACCGAGATAGCTTATAACGCAGGGTTGCCACTTGTTCGATCAGCTATGACTGTACAGATGACCAAATCTGATGTAAACTAACTTGCCCACGATCGATTCTCGCTATAGCTTAAGGACCATCCATCTCCTTAAGGATCCTTACAGTTTTAGAAATATCGAGTACAGGATAACACGCGAGAGGTCAGGAGTGTAGTTGTCACTGTCAGTCGGTTCAAGTCATCCGACATCGGTTAACTAGATAACGACCGATCGGCTCCTTAACTAGATAAGGGAGTAATCCCACATAGACCTTTCCATACGTGCTAGCTAACCCAGGCGTTCCATTTCTTGCCAGCATCAAGCCTGAGAATCTTAAGGCACGCTTTACTAGAAAAGGCGATTTCATGAAAGATGGGCGCAAAATAGATTAGTGGCCGATGTTAAAAGGTGGCATCTTAGTTTCCGATGGTGATAACTGGAAGAAGTCAGGGGTAAGATGCAACTCCTGCACGATCACGTTAAATCTAGTAACTGAGAAAATAACAAGCAGACATGTTACGAACCAACAAAAAACGACCTAATACGGCGGCCCGGGACAAGGGAATTGTCCTAGGACGGGGACTTGGTCCCAAAACAAGTTAACCAGTCCCAAGACAAGTGGGTTAGTCCTAAAACAACAAACAGGCCCGAAATAAAAAACGAAAGAAACATAGACCGAGGGTCACGTAACGGATATATTAGATCGCAACATATTTAGCCGATCTAGTAACACTTTAGCTAACTAAGCAACAAAAGGATATATTAGATCGCAATATATCTAACCGATCCACGGATAATTAATAAAGGAATAAAAAACATATAAGGCAAAGGGTTTCCCATGTAACTAGTTATTTATTACTTTAGTAATTAATTTAAGCTTTAGTTTACTTTTTGGAAACTAAAAGAAGCAATACTTCCTAATGATCGATATTAAGTAAACCCCCTAGCGGCAAAAAACTCCATACATTACCAGCCTAATACTTGTACGGCTATCGTGCCCTACCTTAGGAACATAAACCTTATACCTTATTTCCTTTCGCTAGCACGCAAAGGGACGTATCGTTATATTTTAATTACTTTTGTTTAGTACGTTACTATATAATTATTAAGCAATAACATCGCTATAATTATAGCACCTTAAACCCTTACCCCGAGCACGGCAAACACGCTAGCACAAACGGCACAAGATATGCTAAACCGCATTTTGTCGCTAAAACGATAACTTAGGGTTAGGGTTAGGGTTAGGGTTAGTTGGCACAATGAGGGCAGCGTTGATTTGCAGAAGTGATGAACGTATACACAAGTTTTGCCGACGCGG